>JAJQOW010001420.1:0-50148 GCA_037975125.1 Latrodectus hesperus | reverse complement strand
GTATGATTGTTGTATCAAAAGTGGTTTCCGTTCAGGCAATAAGATCACAACGCGCGCCAGAAATTTAGATAATACATCTTAAGTAATTGCATAAAAAATGTCTTGAATAGGCAATAGAAAAAAATGGCAATAGAATGTTTTTATCGATAATCTGTTTTATATTTTTATTGCATTAACTATATTTGTTTTAATATAGAATCTTAAGCAACTAAAGTCCATGTAGATTAAAATGTAAAGAAAATATCACTAAAAATTTTTGACTCGATTAGATAAAATGAATGAATAGTTAATATTCCCGAATTTTACGTGGAACAATGAAATATTAACTATTGTTCTACATTTTATTCTAAATAGGTTAATCTTTGTAATTTATTCATTAATAGCGCCAGAGCTGCACTATTGCTTACAGGGGATGGCATGTGTTTTTCAGTTTTTAAAAGCCATTTGAATCAACAATAAAATATTACAGCAAAAAATGATAACATTCTTATTCTTTCATCCTCGAAAATTGTAATGAAATGAAAACCACCGAATTGGAATTTTGTTTCTCAAACAATGGCAAAATCGGTAGATAATTTTAACAGGCAAACACACTCTGTTCCATCAAATTGATACTTTTAAAGCTTGATGAGAAAATAAAATGCAATTCGACTTCACTTTCAAAACATCAATACATTTTCTGAGCACTCTTTTATGAAGCTATTGCAAAAACAAAAGGTGTGCTGTGAAATTTGTGTGTTCATGTAAGACGCCATTTTACATGAAAGTTTGGGTTAAATAAAAATTTTGATGATTTAGTGTTCATAACGTCTTCTAATTTACACAGATTTGCTTGACTGATATATCACTAAAATACTGTTTTGGGGAGTTTTTATATAAGAATTTTCTCTCTGTAGTCAGAAAAAGCATTTCATTTTAAGTAAATAATACATGTGATACATTCCATCAATTTAGCATATTAGACTATAATTTCAAAATTTAAAAAAGTACATGAAAGAAAATTTAAATGTATTATATAAAAAAGATTCAATTGACTTCTAAAATAAGTTTGATTATAAATAATTTATTACTGAAATATTACTTTTATCTCTATTCTCCATTTAAATTATTTTATTATTTTATATAAAATTTTTCTTTCCCTTTCCTATCAAAAATGTAATTTTTTATGGGTGCAAATTCAAAAGTAAAATTTCAGCTTTTTTGTTTCAAAATAGTGCTCTACTCAGACTTCTAAACTTTTTAAATGTGAAAATTAAAGTATTTCATTTCCGTCTCATTTTTTATCGTAAAATATAGAATATTTAAACTAATATCAATTTTCTATTTATTATCAGAATCGTCTAATTCAAATTCTTTCATAATTCGACATCATTTCTTAAGAACATTTGTTCCATGTATTTTTGTCTGCATACTATCATTTTATGTAACATGTTTGTACGTTATTGAATCTACGTTGGAATATCACAAATTAATTTTGTTTCAATATAATTTTAAAAATCGATTAATTTTTTCATTAATATATATGTGTGTGTCCATATGTGTATACATATGTATATATGTGTTGACACATTTTTGTAACGATTTTGCAGAGATAAATATAAAATTAAAAGTAAGAATCTTGTTTCCTAATATGTTCAATCCGATAACCCTTTTTTGAACTATCATACTACATTTCTTTCTCAGATAAAAGTCCTTTTCTTAAAACATGGAGGCTGGTATTATTCCACTCCTCCCTCACAATCTTCTATAGTCCATCCAATGTTTTGGGATGCTGCTTACAAAGACCTTGTCTTAAACGTCCAAATGTACAGTATGTACACTGGTGTGCAAAAATTAAGGACGAAGCGGTTTTTCTAGTGCAGCGTTGCTCAGCAGTGTTCCAAATCGATAAAAATCATACCAGAACATCCTCCAGATGTAAGAACATGGAAAAAGTAAAAAAAAAAATCCAAAAAATTTCAAATGATTGAAAAGGAATTTTATTGAAAAATGAGCATGGAGCAGAATAACAGAGATGGCCGAAACATCCAGCTTTTAGTAGGGGATGATTGACTGCTCCCCTGACTGCTGTGCAGGATTGACATCGTCTGTCCATACTAAGTATAAGGTTGTCAATAAGTTGTTGAGGTACTGCCGCCCATTCTTCTTGTAGCACCAATCGCAGCTCCGGAATCGTTATTGGGGGTTGGTGACGTGCCGCCAAGTGTCTCCCTAGAAAGTCCCACAAGTGTTCAATTGGATTTAAATCCGGGGACCTTGGCGGCCAATACATGCGTTCAATATCCTCACTTTCCAACAGCTTTTCGACATCCTCTGTACGATGAGGTGGAGCATTGTCATCCATGATGAGAAACTGGGGACTCATACCACCTCTAAAAAGACGCACATAAAGAAGGAGAATATCATTACAATAACGGGACCCGGTGACTGAACCTCCTTGGACGACATGAAGGTCAGTACGGGTACCAAGCATGATGCCTCCCCAAACAAGAACACCGCGACCTCGAAACCAGTCCCTTTCGACGATGTTGGAGGAATTATTGCGTGCCATCCGCTCTCTCCAGATGTGTATGCATCCAGAATCGGTAGTCAGACTAAATCTGCTCTCGTCCGTAAAGAGTACTCGACCCCATTGCGGATCCGTCCAGTTCTGGTGTTCTTGGCACCACACAAAGCGCCTTCTCCAGTGGGCAGACGTTAATGGTACACAACGTACAGGTCTTCGTGTGAATAGGCTGCCATTGTGCAGCCTCCTGCCGACTGCAAGCCGTGATATCGGTTGTCCAGTCGTCGGTTGGAGGTGTCTCGCAATTTCTCCAGTCGTCTGCCGCCTGATCCTTCTTGCCTGTAGGACCATATGCCGGTCGTCGACTGCCGTGGTTGCTCGTGGACGACCACTACTGAGCCTTCGGACAGCTGTTCCTGTAGTTTGAAATGCTCTCCAGATTCGCGAAACGATGCTGTGAGCAATTCCAAACTCCGCAGCCACACTTGTCACACTTCGACCTTCCTCAATTCTTCCCAATGATTCGACCTCGCGTAAGGTCATCTAGATGTCGTCTACGAGGTTGCCGGTTCATTATTTCACACTGATTAAGCAGCTCTACGTCGTTTAAACTGATATACGCCGAGCAATAGCTTTCATAGAAACGTTGAGCGTACACCACCAGCCTGCTTTATACCCCTCCAACATTCCCCCTTTACGTCATGTTGCATCATTTGAGTATGCTTTTGTGTACCTGACCGTAGTCGATCTTCTGATTGGTCTTTTAGTCCGATCTACATGTTTGCTCCACTGTTATGCTAATTTTTCCATTTTGTTCTATATATATATAAATAAAAAAGTATATATATATATATATATATATATATATATATATATATATATAATATCCATAGGTGAAACGTCAGGGGACTTTGGGATACATTTAAAATGAATAAATGAATGAATGGCTTTACTTCCTGTTTCATTTATCACATTTGTTTAAAAAGCAATTATGCACTAATTTTAGAGGTATGGCTTGGTGGCTTATCCTGATGGAACTTAACACAGTGAAGATTGTTTGGATAAAGGAATGGAATTCCTTCGTTGAAAATAGATGTATTAAAATAAATTTCTGATATTAATCCCAGTTAATTTTTATATTTCTTCTACTTTCCTTATTTTAAGTTTTCCGTTATAACAGTATCTAGTAATAACCTTAAAACGTTTCTAAACATTTTCCTTGTTCTCCCTGAACCAAATTGTTAAGTCTTTTTCTCTTTTCTGATAGTAAATTGATCTTTTTCCTTTGTAGTCGGATAAATATATCTAAGTTTCATCATTGTAGTCGGATAAATATATCTAAGTTTCATCAATTGTAACTTTATGGGGATATGTACTGATAGATCCTTAGATGAAATTATTGTAAACGGTGGAGCAGGCACATCTATAACTCTAACTAATGACAAGAAAAGTCAAAAAGTATTGGAGCAGGAAACATCACTTCCGATTTTACTTGCTAATTAAGGCAATCCTTGAGGCCCTACGAATGTATATTTCGCTCAGCAATATTGATAAAGCTAGTGGGCTCGTCATTTTCTGCTACTCTCAGGATGGCCTGGAGGCGATCCGGAATGGAGACTCAAGTATCCATCATTATTTAGAGGAAATCTTCCACCTAGGAAAAAAACTGTACCTTCCAGTGCAGGCTGGCATTGAAGAGAATGAGGAAGCAGCTGGGCTTTCAATGGAGGCGAGGTATCTTAACGCGGGAACTCCCAGCACCTCTAAGAGGCGCTAATCGCTAGATACAAACTGGAAGAAAAGCACTTCAAAATGGAACACTAATTACACGTTATCAATGCAGACAGGATTATTAACAGGGCTATTTCCATCATGATTAGATTAGGCATACATAATTAGAATCATCAAATCATGTATTAAATCATGTAAGAACGGTCCTGAGAAGGCACTTAGCCCGGAACATAGTTTTAACTGTCCTCCATCATAAGAAGTTTACAGGCTATTGACGAATTTCCCTTTCAAGGAAATCTCTATTATGTAAAATTGTACTCATAACCATGGCTGTAAATTTGGCATTTTGAGTAATTTGATTTGATTTCAAATAAACACGACACCAACCAACCAACCAACCATCAAGTTTTATTACATATTTCCATTTTTCACCTGCCAGATAATTTTCATTTTACAATCTATACATAGTGTTACGCTTAGAAATATGTTTCTATTTTAAGCAATAAGCATCGTGTTTTTTATATTGCTTTGATTAACTTTAAGTCGGTTTTTATAATTTTGTTCACAGTTCCTACAGAAATATTTAAAGATTTTGCAATAGTCATTGAGTAATTAGATTTTCCTTTAAAACAGGAGATTTAGATGTAATAAAGAGGAGTACGTAATTTGTTGGTCATGTATCTTTCCCCTTTCCCAGTCAAATATAAATATTGACGTTTCTTTCCCTTCATATTAATTATGTCATTCATTTAACGTGTAGAAATATTGAAACCATGATTTTCACATCATCTTTTAGCAATTGAAGAAAGTATTTCCCTTCAAATAGCTCAATATAGTCTTGTCCTATAAATTGTTTACTTTTCTTCGACATTTTAAGGAAAGAATATTTTTAATGATGCATATAACTAATTACAATTTGATACCAATCCTATTTTTATTTTTAAATTAATATTTAAATTCACTGAGAGAAAATCAAAATCGTTAGAAAAATGTGTTTACTTCTATACATTGTTTTACAGCGATATGATTTTTTTTGTTTTGTTAAAATATTTAACGTTAAAGATGATACAATTTTGAAAAGTTTTCGAATTTCCTGATAATACTTAAAAAGAGAAACAATCACTTTATTGTGTGCTTTTATACAATTTAGAATAAGTATATCACCTTAATGTATACAACAATACATTTTTAATGCATATCGTTTTCAGACATTGATATATTACACATTCTTCAGGTAAAAATTATTTTTTTCACGTTAAACAAATATTCTATGATAGAATATTCTTAATTTGGGTTGACACTTTATGAACATTTTTTTTTATTCATGAAAAATAATTCGAAGAGGAATTACATGAAAAGTAAAATATAATAATATAATTTGTTTAAAGATAATAGTTTTTATTTGTTGATAATAATATTCTTAATTGTAAATATTCAATGATTAAATTAATTGTTTAAAAATATCCTCCTTTGTCTCATCATAAATTGATGTGAGTTGCCACTGGTTTTAATTAAAAATATTGATTCCTTACTAAGGTGCGATTATTACACGTGTAGGGACAGAAATGAACGGCAAAAATTTTGGTGTTATTACTTAATTCAAACTTTTTCTTTTTTCTTTTGAGGAAATTTTCTTTTTTTATGAATTTTAAACTTTAAAAATCACACGTGTCAATCTGAATGTCATCAACTAATTTTGCTCAACAAAAAAACATAAATAGTATATCATGAAAGAAAATTCAATTTCATAGAGAAAAAGGAAAGTAAAATTAAAAATGGCGTAAATAAGACCCTGCTTCTCCTCAATAAATTAATAATTCAGAATCAAGATATGGGGACCCTATTTTCACGCTGTATTCAGTCACATAACCAATACAATTAACAAACATGGTGTTTGATTTGGTGAATTTACGAGTAAAATACAGTAGCAAATTGCTTTGTGAAAGAGTATAATGATCATCGAATTAATATTGTGTTGGAAAGAATAATAAATTAGTTTTTGATTGGGGCCCTTAGCTTTATCTTTCTACAAAAAAAGTGAGCAGTATGCAAGAGATTGGTCGAAAGCATGCTGCAAATTCATAGGTAGACCATCATCGGCAAACTAGATGAGTATACATTCATTTACTACTTTCTAGAATCATTAAAAGCTGAGCTATCGCAATTTGACGAATTTGGCGAGACTGGAAAAACACCCATTTCTGGCGAACTCCTGCCCACATAGTTCAATACTCCTGACGGAGTCACCTTCCCAATGCAGTGTGCTTAGCGAAGTGTAAAAACAGTTTATTTTAATTTTTAAAAATTATGGAAAATGTTCAAATGATTTTTAAATTATTAAATAATTTGAAGATTATAATTCAAAACTGTGTATTCAGAAAAAATGATTTAAAGTATTGCATTTAAAAATTGACTCAAAGGATTTATTTGCGGATACCGTATATGACAGAAATAAAAGTCATTTTTGGGTTAAATGATTTCCATTAACTTGATTTTTATGGAACTTAACTTATCATTGTGAATATTATATTAGAGCTTTCAATTATTTTATAAAATTTTGATCTTGCCATAAAAGAAAATATTTCAAATAAATATATTTCCAAATGAAATTTCCCTTTTTTGCTAAACATATTTTTTAGTTCTTCCTAATCTTTTCTTTATCTTAGGACAGAAATAAGTTTGATATTACATTGAGCATTGAATTACTTTTAAAAAAGGAAACTTTTAATTTTTTTTATCAATTGAAAAATGGTTTTTGACAAATTACCACATGTATTACTGCACTGAATTACTATGGAACACCTACCGAACACATTAACTTTGGAATTTTTTTATATTTAAAACTTCTTAATTATTTCATAATTTTCACTTGAAAAAAATTACGTGAATATTAGGAAAAACAATATCATATCGAAAAATCAGTACAGGAATATAGCTAAGTTATTGATAAAATTAGCATCCTTCCTTATAGTTGCAAGCAAATAGCAATATTTGAAAGGAAAACCTTAGTTAATTATGAAAATAATTAATAATACTGTAAAGATAATAGGCACATTAACTTATGTTGTCATTAGAATAGACAATAATCCATTTGTTTAAATTATCATGATGAATGTGTAGAAATAAACATCCTATTTCTAAAATAGATATATTGAAATTAAGTAACTTACTTTCACGAAAAATATAGTATGATGCAAGTTATAGAGTTTACTAGATACATAAAAGATTATATGAGATCGTAAGTATGAAGCTTACGTACTTTTGGGTACTTTTTGTATAAATAGTAACCCTATTCCTTGTAGGGAAAAATACTGAATACTTAAAAAATATTCGACTCTGGTTTAAGAAATCGGAAATATCAAAGATAAGCTCCTCTGGACTTTTATTTCCTCATAAATTGTGTAGAAAGGGGAAAAATAAGGATGAAAGAAACAATTAAAACGATTAGATTTAAATAACCCATAAAATTATATAAAAGTGCTTAGACGTCCTGCTGTTTATGTAGCGATGTTTGGAGTTGGGTCGAATCCTGGAAACAGTTTTGTGTGGGTGTATTTCTATCTTCTCCTTCTTCTTCTTCTTCTTAGAATTGAGTTTGTATGTCATTGGGCACCTCTGCTTTTATCAGCATTTTGTACCATTAACTCCAAACCCAATGTTTCCTAGTTCCAGTTGCTCGGGTCACCCACTTTATTAATAAAGTCCGATAACCCTTTAATATAGTCTAGGTGTAACTCTCTAGTATGGATGATGCCTAAAGAGGTTAATCTAGGGAGGTCAAGAGCCTCGCATTCATAAAATATATGCTCTGCCTTTTCCTCTTACGTATGACATTTCCAGCAGATAGGGTCTTGCTGAAACAGTACCATCTGGTCAGAGAGTCAGTCATACTAGGGATAGCTTCCTGACTTTCACCAGAAGATGGTTTGGAGGTCATTTCTACCTCAAGTGAAGGATTCATTACTGCCCCTTTACAAAACTGCCTCTGAGTTCCTTTGTCTTTTTCAGCAAGGTCTACTTCATTGGCATCACCTGCAAATGCAGAAAGGTTTGTTATTTCTTGTGTCTTTTCAGCCACAAGATAACAATTAAAAAGCTCAAGTAATATAAGTCCACCCAGCATTGCCTGAGATACTAGGCAAGGCAAATTACTCTAGAAGTTTGCCAGGCAACTAGAGGCTCCGTTAAGACACCAATACCGCGGTGCCAATTAGCCCTAGGCACGGATCGCATAACACCAGGGTTTACGGGAGCTGGTTCGCGGCCTCTGATTCCATATTCAAGGCTATCCTGTCATTCCTACAGAACGTTCGGTGATCCACCACCTACCGACGCGCCTGGTAGCTGCTCAGGCCCCAGGTGTATTTCTATTCTTCACATTGTTAAAACATCGTAGATCAGGATGTTGGATATTCGCTCGTAGCCTGTTTTTTGGAGATTCTCATCGAACATTCGATGATCTGGAAGCGGAATCTAGAAGCATTAACAGTGAACTAGATATGATTCAAAAATGAAGTATGATAACTTCATTTAAGAAGCATCATGTTGCTTGGAAAATTGTTATAGGATTTTTATTTATTTATTTTGTTTTTGAATCTGTTTTGAATGGCCGTCAACTGTAATATTTGACAGCTGGAAAATATAATTGACTACAAGAAGCAACATGAATGTGTCTATTAAAGGTCATTTTTTAAGTATGTCAGGAACACAAAAGTTGCTAAAAAGAAAATTACAATTCCACATTTTGAATTTTCATAAATTCAATGCTGCAAATTTTAGATTTTTAAAAATATAATTATAGTTAAAAATATAAATTAAACATTTTATAAATCCAATTGTACATCCTGATGATTAAAAAAAACTTAGAAATATATGCTCCGTCTGTAAATACAAGTATATAAATGTCATTGGCTTATAATATTAAATTCCAAAAAACTGTTAGCAATGAACTTATCAATGATAGAACACTTTTCATGATTGGTTATTATCCATTGACTAACAATTGTAAATTGTAAAACATTGACTCTGCACGTTTTTTTAAAATTAGGAACACACTTTCAGAAATCGGAAGAAAAGAATTGAAATTAGATGATTGAATTTTCACCGATTAACTTCAGTAGTTTGCTTTCATCTATATTTAACGATGACAAATTTGAGGATAAAATGGCTTGAGGTTTCAAAACTGTGAACTTTGGAATAGCTAATTCTTATATCTGTGTTCAAATATGAATTTTGTTTCGATTGCGTTTATTTTAACTGTTATAACTTTTCTATCATTCTCAGGAACTCACAAGAAATCTTGTTTATGCTGTTTCCGCAGCGTCAATTGGTTCAGCTTTTCAACATGGCTACAACACAGGAGTAATCAATACTCCTCAAGACGTAAGCTTTTAAAATTCATTATTGTAATTATTATTGGATTTTTTTCTTTTCTATCCAACAAAAATCATTTTTGATTATTTTAACGATGATAAACCTTAACACACTCGAAATACTCTAAATGTCAAGTCCGTAGCTTTGATTTTATTAGCATTACTCTACACTTGTGCACAGATCTTCGTGAAAAGAAATCTTTCATTTAACAAAAAGGAACAAATATAATTAAGCAGTCAAGACAAAGCTAGAAGACTTGTAAAATGAATATATATTTTAATCTGAAAAATATTATTACGTTCCAATACACATATAATAAATTTCTGAAAAATAATTTATTGAAATATAATAAATTTTAATTTAAAATTCGAATAATATTTATCAATTGTTAATCGAAGTTGAAGTTATTCAATTTACCAACTACTTTAGTTTATTTTTTACTAAATTACACAATAATCTTATATTAAAACGTACTTAGAATTGAAAGATTTTATTAGGTTCTAACGTTATTTGAAATGTTTTAATTGCCATACATTTTATAGACCATATTACATTTGCACGGTTAAGCACCAATATTATACCAAAGACACAGCATTTCCAAAACGATTTTAGTGTCATGTGAATTACTTTGAAATACCAATATCGAAGTTTCATTATTACATAAATCATTTCCAATGAATAATCTAAGCCATTATTATGAAATATATGCAAGCTATTATGAATTATTTATAATTTTGGTATAATATCGATATTACGAATCATCTATTAAAAGGAAATTAATATCCACCCCAACAATATTTTATGAAAAATTTTAAAAGCTCTTTCTGTGCTTTCTAATTTCCTCATAAGTTAAAATAATCCTTTATAAAAACTAAATGAAATTACCTATTTGGTGATTTATTCTAAAAAATAAAAAACAGTATTAAGCTTTTCTAAAGGTATAACTTTTGTAACATAAAATTTCCAATACAAATTCATTTTAGAATTTATATTATTAATATTTTGCGACGTAAATGTTGAACTAACATTTAATTTTTATCATAAATATTTTTATGGAATGATTACAGTTCATGTTATTTTTATGTGGAAATCACATTCCAAAAATTATGTTTTTAATATAAATGAACGATACAAATTTTAACTCTTTTTTTATTAAGTGATTTTTTAACTTGTTTAGATAAGCTTATAAATTTCATTTTTCAAATTAATAATTCAGTATGGTAAGTTCATAAATATATTTTATCTATGCAAAACATAACAGCACCGATTCAATTTTTTACATTATATTTTAATTCGTTGATTCTTGACTTCCGATTGCTTTGCAGTACACTGATCACTTCTTTTCAGTTAATCCAAGAATTCATCAACAACGTGTACACCGACAGATATGGCCGGTCTCCAACGGAAGAATATAGCAATATTGTGTTTTCAACGATTGTAGCCATCTTCAGCATCGGTGGCATGATTGGAGCTATCTTCTCAGCTTTCCTAGCAGACTACTATGGTCGAAAGGGTGGCCTTATTCTCATCAACATATTAGTCCTTATGGCTGCTATCTTGCAGGCAATGTCCAAGTTAGCAGACTCTTATGAAATGCTGATTATCGGTCGGCTTATCATAGGTATAAATTCCGGTAAGTCAAACCTATACATTCGTTTAATTTTATTCTACGTTGAGAAAATACTGTAGTGTCTGTCTATGCTAGAAGGATAGTTCCCGCAAATTTGTCTGCGCCTGTCAGTTGCCGTAGAAACAAGACACGTTCCATTTTTGACAGAAGGAGCCAGGAGAAAGCCACCAGCTTTGGCTTACTCAAGTTACACCTTGAGAATATGATAGGTACTGCATACATACCATCTGTTCATAATAGTCTCAATCCCTATCTGAAATGAGCAGCTCTTGTTACTATAGTTACTAAACAACTTGGCGAAAGCTATTCTTACTATAGACAGACAATATACATATGTATCTGCTTACAACATACATAGAAATTCAATGTGAAATTATAGTTATATATTATTAGTACGTTATTTGAATAGCGTAAGTAAAAACTACATTGTTATGGTCGAAGGGGTAAATAAAAATATACAATAAAAGTTTTTAATTATGAACAATAATGAAATTATCGGTTTGTATCATATACAGTCTTAACGTCAAGAAAAATGCTATGAGATAGATACATTCTTTATAAATCTAAGAACTATGGGTAAATGCTTTGAGTTACTGCTTAAAAACAATTATTTTGACCTCTTTATTCCCATTCTCAAAGCTGAATGAAATAAAAATTATGTACGCATCCATTGTGCACTTGTAATTTTAGGAAAAGAAATCGGAAAAAAACTCGTAAACACTTACTTAAATAGACAAGTATGGAAAAATAAACGAAAATGCATCGCTAATTGTTCATCGATGCCTAAAATATGCCTTACTTGGAAGTGACAGGTCCTTAAGCGATGTAATGTTTTGGAAAGCACTTGATTTGTATATATTTTTATTTCTGTCCGCAAATGAGATATTAACAAACATCCACGTATAAGTTTAAATTTATTATGAACTTTTCCTTGCATAACGCAAACAATGCTTGAGAACTATTGCTTCATTGTAGTATTGTAAGTGTTATCATTTGCCAGCAATTGGGAGGATGACCACATTCTTCATCACTTTGTTTCTAGAATTCCATGGATTGGGATGTGTTCACGTTAATTTATAACGTCCATAGTAATTCCGCTGTACTGGCGGGGATATGGACAGAAAAGGGCCAGCTCAAATATGACCTCGTAACCTGACCGTAGTTCAAAATGAAGAGACGCTTGAAAAAATGGATGAATATTCCAAACTCTTTAAACTTAAGGTACTGACCGGGGTTCACCTGAATGGCATTGTATGTGTGTGCGTAAATGCAATCATCATCTCGTTGACTGAAAAATTCTACGGTCAAATTTTTCTTCCAATCAATAAAAAATACATAATTTCTAATCACAATGGTGTCTTCGTGTGTTAAAATAATGATTATGTTTGTGAAATAAATGCTTCAGTTCCTCTTTACTTCATTCTTCCAACCGAATTAAGTCTCCTTTAATTATGAAATTGAATCTACAGCCACCGTCTTAACTGCTGAGTGATTACCAGAGAAAGGAATGGAGCAGCTGACTTCAGCACTGTTTTGTCAATGAAATTACATTTTTTCCTAAACACTTGCTACAAATATAAAGTACTATACTGTAAAGTTTGCACACTTCACTTAAAATAGGCTTTGATATGCTTTCCAGCAGAAATTTTAGAGAAGTAATATAAATTACTTTTCACTGAAATACATCAAATACTAAGAAACTATATTCAGAAAACGCTTGTTTTTGACTTCAGAAACTTTACAGTAGAACATTTGCCTTTGTCTTACTTTCTGACCAAAAACTAGAAATTCTTGTTACATAATCCGCCTGAATGGAAAAATTCCTGAGAGCTTTAAAACCTCTTCGCGACGGGCGGTGCATATATGCATTTCGTTCGGACGAAAGTGAGGGCCGGGCGGTGCATATAAACATTTCGTTCGGACGAAAGTGAGGGCCGGGCGGTGCATATAAACATTTCGTACGGACGAAAGTGAGGGCCGGGCGGTTCATATAAACATTTCGTACGGACGAAAGTGAGGGCCGGGCGGTGCATATATGCATTTCGTACGGACGAAAGTGAGGGCCGGGCGGTGCATATATGCATTTCGTACGGACGAAAGTGAGGGCCGGGCGGTGCATATATGCATTTCGTACGGACGAAAGTGAGGGCCGGGCGGTGCATATATGCATTTCGTACGGACGAAAGTGAGGGCCGGGCGGTGCATATATGCATTTCGTTCGGACGAAAGTGAAGGCCGGGCGGTGCATATATGCATTTCGTACGGACGAAAGTGAGGGCCGGGCGGTGCATATATGCATTTCGTACGGACGAAAGTGAGGGCCGGGCGGTGCATATATGCATTTCGTACGGACGAAAGTGAGGGCCGGGCGGTGCATATATGCATTTCGTACGGACGAAAGTGAGGGCCGGGCGGTGCATATATGCATTTCGTACGGACGAAAGTGAGGGCCGGGCGGTGCATATATGCATTTCGTACGGACGAAAGTGAGGGCCGGGCGGTGCATATATGCATTTCGTACGGACGAAAGTGAGGGCCGGGCGGTGCATATATGCATTTCGTACGGACGAAAGTGAGGGCCGGGCGGTGCATATATGCATTTCGTACGGACGAAAGTGAGGGCCGGGCGGTGCATATATGCATTTCGTACGGACGAAAGTGAGGGCCGGGCGGTGCATATATGCATTTCGTACGGACGAAAGTGAGGGCCGGGCGGTGCATATATGCATTTCGTACGGACGAAAGTGAGGGCCGGGCGGTGCATATAAACATTTCGTATGGACGAAAGTGAGGGCCGGGCGGTGCATATATGCATTTCGTACGGACGAAAGTGAGGGCCGGGCGGTGCATATATGCATTTCGTACGGACGAAAGTGAGGGCCGGGCGGTGCATATATGCATTTCGTACGGACGAAAGTGAGGGCCGGGCGGTGCATATATGCATTTTAATCTGGAACAAGTTTTAATAATCACTAGATGGCACTATGTGTCCATTACATTTAAACTGAACGTAGTTTTAGTATTCTGACCTTCATTTTTTTCATATTCTTGCTTTTTTTGGTATTTTGATTATCAGCTGTGGGTGGGGAGAGAGGAAATCTCAATGTAAACAAACACAACTCTTCAAGCTCTTCAACTATCCACGTGATTTAAGCATTCTCACTTCTGATAGCTCTCCGAACACTTTTTTATTTTGTTTTCGCTAGTATTGGAAGTCTTTTAGGGTTTTAGCGGGAATTTCGTTACAGTTTTTACTGCTTTCGGTTTTATTTGCTCACTTTTCTTGTTATTTTGAAAATTCTCGACTCCAGATTATTATGGCGAGGATTATCTGGTAGGCATTTTCCTACCCTTAATTTGAACAAAAAGAGAGAAAAACGTAGCAGAAAGTGCATTGTTTGCTCACAAACCATGATGAAAGAAAAGAAAACACAACAAAAATTTTATACTTGCAAATCATGAAATGTCGGACATAGCGTTTCTCCGTGATTTGAGATTTTCCATACTCGATCTTCATTTTAAATTTTGTTATTTTTTTCTTGTAAATAACCCTTGTATAGTTTTTATTAATTTGCAAATATGTTGAAGTGTTTTGTCAATTAAAATTTTTGAAAAACTAGAATTGCACTGTCGAAAATTATTTCTCAGAGTAAGCAACTTTTTTATTTATATATTTTCATATAAATTGAAGAAAAAACATTATTAAAGTCTAGTTTTAAGTTATAAGATAGATTATGTGATAATCTAAAATGCTACCCAAAATCACGGAGATAGGACTTTAACTTTATTATTTACGAATTTTTTTCTAAAGTTAGGCCTAGCGGAGAAAAACCCCCGTCCTGTAAGATCATTCCTTTCGCTTCATCTTCGTCCTGAGCGTGCGTCTTAAGCAAAGTCCTGAAAAGGTTAATCTGAAAATGATTGTTAGAGTGTATTGAAGTCATTTCTGAGCACGCTCGTGTTTCAGGTTTGAATGCTTCTCTCGCTCCAATGTATTTGACTGAAATCGCACCCATCAGTTTGAGAGGTGCGTTGGGCACAGTGTACCAGCTGTTCATCACCATCACAATTCTCCTGTCTCAAGTTCTGGGCCTGCCTGAAGTGTTTGGAACCGAAACTAGGTGGCCTATCTTATTTGGTGAGTCAACGTTTATTTGTGAATAAACTGAACAAAAAAATCTTTCAATGTTTCATAAATGAAATTTTGAAAAATATTTGATAAATAAATATTTATAAAATTTAAGGGTTTAAGGAAGTAATTTTTCTAAGGCTTAAGAACATTAAGGTAAATAATATTTAAAAATTTATTCATATTAGCTTCATATATTGTAATATTTAATTTACGAATCACGAACTTCAGTAAAACTTTCAATCCAGTCATTTGATAAATATTCATTTGAAAATGTCAACAATTTTGCTAATCTTGAAGAGAATCGTTGTCCAATAAAAAAAGTCCATCCACTGCAGGAATACCTAAAAGATTCTGTTGCTATATGACTTAAAGAGTTACTTTAAATCCAACTTTCTCAAATTAGGAAGCAAGCTGCACATGTCTTATAAGATGAATGTCTTGTATCAGATGTTGTGTAGATAATTACCATTATATCTCAGAGTGTTTATAAATAATCTTTTGAATTTAAATAGTGTATAATTCTCTTTTAACATTGCGTTGCACTTTTATTTATTTATTTATTTTTTACTCAGGTTCAAACCTGAAAATAGAAACAGAAACTGCCTTTATTTTGAAATTAAAAATTGCTGTTAATTCAATCATAAAATTGCAAATCCATTTACATACATACAAAATTTATAGTTACTTATTCTATTTCAAATATTTAAGCCTTACTAACAACATGGTTAAGTACCATATTGAGTTCATAATTTAAACTAATTAACTAAAGTAATAAAATAAGTGGTACCACACACTAAAAAAAACTACTGGCTGGAAAAATAATTTATATAAATAAAACCTGAATTTACTAAGGAAACTTCTATAATTAGGTAGTTCATTCCTTCAGCTTGGCTTTCTTCATCTGGACTTGTATTGTAGTAGTATATCTCTTCTTCTCCAGTCTGAAAACGTATTGGATTTGATTATTTCAACTCCGTGATCTCTAGATCCTGATAGAAGGTCAGATTTGAATAATGCACAGAATTCTTTTTAGCGGCGTGGGTTTTAGGTTTTTTCGTCGTAACTCTGTGTTCCGAGTAACTTCTGCCTTCTCCAACTCCTGCCTGTCTTCAATCGACAAGCGTCTCGAGCCAGAGCCCGGAGCCTCGGCTCCCAGAAGATTTTGGCTATGATTCAGTGACTTGGCGATGTAAAGAAAGCGATAAGTTTCTCTGACTAGGAAGTTTATCTCATTGTTAAACATGGCGGATTTCACAGCTACGCTTTCCGTTTTCCTTTACAAATTTGTGTCGATTTAGTATTGTTATATTTTTATAAATATAACAAATTATTAATTAATTAATTCATCGGGAATATAATTTCTTTGTATTATAAAAACAATGGATGTGTGTGTATTGCGTTTACATGATCTTTTCCTCTCTAGCAAAAAACAATTGAGTCAAATTAATTTTATCATGGTAATACAGAAATAAGAAGGAAACATGATAATGCAATTCACACTTCTTTGTTACTTTCATATTATCACATCCACCTTATCTGCGAAAAAATAACTGTCTTCAGCACCATAAAAATACAAATAAAGTTGTTATCTATTTCTATTTTAAATATGGTGGTAAGATATAAGCAAACTATTCCGCTTTTCCTTCATATTTCGAAAAAATATTAAAACTTGCAAACATATATAAACAAATCGACTAACACGAATCTCGTTTCAAATTAGACCGGGGAATAAGAAAACATAGGGTTACTAATATTAAGTCGGAACAATAGTCACATTTTACACCGCCAAATTATTGCAACTACTCTCTTCAAGTGCGCATGCGTTAGAATTCCCATTTGGAGCCGACGTTCCGGGCCCGGTCTCGAGACGTTTGTCTTCAATCGTATCACCTCGTCCTTCTCTAGAACCTGTTTTTCCACAAGTCCTCCGTAGGGCAGTCTACTTCGTTTAAGGGGGAAATGGGGGAAAAATACGGGATGGAATCGTACAGGAGAATGATGTATACAAAGGGACTTCCAGCCAGGGGAAAAAAATGAAATTTAATTATTTAAAAAAAAATCCATGCAGTGAATCTGCACAGAGATCTGAACGCTGACTTTACATGATGAGAAAGGGAATTTTCAAGAGAAAAATTTTGTGACATAATAAGTGAGGTCCAAGCGACTAGATCATGGAGATGACCATCTAGCTTAATCCATGAGATCAATCAACCAAATATTTTAAATTATCTCATTTCAGAGACAGGCAGATCTCCTGGCTATAGTTCAGGCGGATGGTTGATGAAAGAAAATCCAAGACCCATGATCCATCTTGAGATAGACCCCCTTCCCTGGGATGGATTGTTTGTATTGAAAAACACTTCAATATTCTAAAGATCAAAGATCGCTAAATGAAAAAGATTCCGAGAGAAGAGTCGGGAAAAAAGCTAGGCTTCATCCAGGACCATTGAAATACTGAAGAAGAAATTTTGCAAATAAGAGAGAAAGAAGGATAGCTTTAAAAATCATAGTATGTGCAATAAAATAACTATCCAGATATGAAAAAAAGACTAAATAAGAATTCCTGGTTCCCAAAAAATTTCATTTTTAAAGTCATTTACATGGTTTTAGCCCGTGATGATAATTAAAACTGTTCTCTCTTAAAGGTGTGTAAATATATATACAGAAATTGTTTCTTAAACTTCTGTACTTACGTTTTTTAAGTACATAAATTTCATTAAATATGTTTCGATTAAAATTTCTTGCAGCTCTGATAGCCATACCAGCTGTTTTCATGAGTGCAGCTTTGTCTTTTTGCCCAGAATCTCCAAAATTTCTCCTCAGCAAAGGTTGCGATTCAAAAGCGGAAGAAGGTATGCCCGTGTCATCTCATCTGTTATTTATTTTAAATTATTTACGTGTGTGTGTATCACATCTCTGTCGCATAAAAAATAACTCGATATTACATGCGCGCAATAACTCCATCAGTAAAAAAATTTATATTTAGTTTTATAAATAAATATTTAGCGAGAATTTTGCATAATTTTAAAAAGTATTTAAGTTTAATAATATTCAACTGAATGTGAAAAATATGTCACATAGATATTTAATGAATTGGTAATTTAAATATATTCTTAACTGTACGTTTCTATATTTAAGAAACTTAAATATATTCAAATGGATAATTAACTGATTCGCAAGGACATTTTTAAATCCTAAATATAGAGAAAAATATACATTATTTTTTTTTTAAATTTAAATTAGTAAAGGCTTTTGCATTTCATTTCGAGAACATTTATTCACATTTTAGAATTTTTTCTCGCTTCTCCGTTCTCTAAATGTATATATTCATACATTCCATTCAATTCATACTAAGTATTTGAAAGAAAATTTATAAAGAACAATAAAAATATACATAAAAAATGTATGGTTTCATTCATAAGTATAGGGGTTTTTCATGAAGAGTAGAGGTAAATTTTATAAGGTTAATATTTTAGATGAATTACATTTTTAAGAGTTTCCCTGTTTTTACTTAGGTGTGAAACAGAGGAAAATTAAATCGAAAAAAATGTATTCTAACTTTTCAGGTCTGAAATGGCTGCGTGCGACGGATGAAGTGGAAGAGGAAATGGCCGACATTAGAAGGGAATCGGAGGATTCAAAAAACTTGCCCCAAGTTCGATTTCCATACGCATTTCTTTTTGTGATTAATAAAGCCTTTGACAATTGTCAACAAAATAATATATATGTATCGTTTTTTACGTAGATTGCTGTATTAGATTTTTGGAGGATACTTTCCCTGCGGAAGCCTTTCGTTATCTCCATTGTGATGATGCTCTCCCAACAATTTTCTGGCATCAACGCAGTAAGAAATTTGTGCATTAAACTTATAAAATTTTCCATTTCTGTTTCATAGAGTGTCATAGAGAAGATCATCTCATCAATTTAATTAAATTCGAAAGAATTTCCAAACTGAATGGGATTAAAAATGAAAAATTTTAAATTGAGCTCACTAACCAACTTTTAAAATGGATGTTTATTCTCAAATAATCTGATACGTTTGATCAGTCAATCTTAGAAGGAAATTAGCTTAAACTAATTAACATAAATGTAATAAAAATTCATATTTTTTATTTCAAATGCCCAGACTGTTAATTATTACTCCATTACGTCCTGCCGATTGGCTCAAATGTTGAAGTGATGTCATATTATGTAATGGGCGACACTATGTTTGTGCTATCGTTACTCCAAAATTGAATAGTACCTCGTAATATAGAAGCAAAACCAAGCTGAAGAGTTCAGGCTTAGCTTGCCTCCCCCTCGGAAATATCATTTAACTGAGAAGACATTGCGACCATGGCCTATTATAAGTGCCCCAGCCACCATTAGCAAACGTAATGGCTCTACAATATAGAGTCAGTATTAAATTCCCTACCCTTCTGTTGATGGAACGATATATTTCCCAACACAGTTTATTGCGCCCTCATTATTATCATATTTATATTATAATTTTGTATTATCAAACAAATTTACAGCTTTTTATGTTTTGTAATAAAAACTTTACGTGAGTTTTATAATTAGAAAGTTTCTTATTGTCTTATATTCATGCTATAGTTTATCTTTTTATATTCATTTTTATTTATCTGTTTCTAACACTAAAATCCATGAATGCAATAAAACAGAAGAAACTAGTGAAATATAGGAAATATATATTTTTCAATATGACTATTTGTTATCATTTGACAATCCATACTTAAAATATATAAAAATTTTGTGGCGATATAGAAACAATGGCACGAAAAATAAACACCATACTTTCAACGAAAAAGTACCGTAAAATTATATTACGAAATATACTGTTATTGTCGTATAATTATACTGTATTTCTCGTTTTGGTGACTCAGTTATCCCATTTGCATCTCTTGTTACAGGCTATTTATTTCTCCACGACAATATTCCAGAAAGCAGGCTTGTCGCAGGAAGCATCTATTTGGACAACTGTCGGAATGGGAGTTTTGAATGTTTTGATGACAGTGTTGTCCCTGCTGCTGATGGAAAGGGCTGGCCGGAAGACACTGTACTTGGTTGGAATGCTTGGAATGGCGGTCCTCTCCCTCGTTCTGACCATATCACTGGCTCTTAAGGTATGCATTTGAGCCACGATCGACTGAAATCCTTTGTTTTTTCAGAATTCCAGTTGAGTTTCGTAGATTTTCGAGGTCCATAAGTTATACGAACACGAATGCAAAAATTATTTTTATACTCCAAAAGTAATGCTGCTCAGTTTTCATAATATAAAATTGTAACACGGTAGAAAGGGCGGAACAAAAAATCCAAAACAGGAAATTCAGATGTACATCTATCGGTTATTATTTCATTGCACAAAAGACAGACTCAAAAGTAGTTGTAGTTTAAAAAAAATATTTGAAAATTTTCCAGTCAGGAACATCAAATTTTAAGAATTATAAAAACTGACAAAAGACAGTACGGCCAATTTTTAAGAATATATATTACAATAATATAGGGATTTTTTTCAGATAATTATCAAGTCTCTGACTAAATAAGTAAATTCATAATACGCAAGAATCGCATGTAATATTGCATTGCGTATATATAGCAATTATTATAGCAATCTATAGCTGTAGTAAATTATCTTTAGTAATTGGGTTGCTTATCCATAGAAAATGTTTTACTGTATTTGAAGTTTAGACTCATCCTTAACCGTTTACAGTGTTAGATTTAGTTTTTATTAGGCATGCGTAAAAGTTGCTGATGAGGCATGCGTAAATGTTGTTCAGAGAGTGGAAATTTTATGTATTATACAATATCTTTCTTCGTATATAATAGAGGCTGAAAACTAAGTATTATACGTAATATTTTGGGTAAATATTGATCAAACCTTTCAGAATTACTTGTGGTGAATAATTACTTGAAAGAGTAAATCATTGTGTATGCGCAAAACATATGGACACGTCAGAATGAATATAAAGCAAAACAACTCGGTAAGCTCTATGTAATCATTGCACAAAACCATCAAAAAATGCATAAAAATGGCAACTGAATATGTTACTGAAAGGAGAAATCCTCGGAATACCCTAACCTAGAGGATCTCAAAAGGAATTTTTGTCACTAATACTGGATGTGGCTCAAAGTGAGATCTCGTGGTTCTAGTAAAGGTTTCAAAATGCAGAAGATTACCATTCAATCAGGAGAAGATAAACCAAGAATGACAACAGTACATCGAAACCAATATTTAATAATAACTGTGTAACCTCAGAGACACATTTGTGTCAGAGCTCAAAAAGATTTTGAGGTAAACTGTTTACAGAAAACACAATCGTGTTGGCGGGTGTCCAGACGATCGATTGTTTACATTCTCCACATGCTAGTGTTTAAGTGCGTTTAAATTCCAATTTAGAACATAAGCTTTGGAGTTTGACACAGTCGGTGATGTGATGTTTATTGAATAGACCCGGCTTTGTCTTCACGTTTTTTTTTTTTTTTATGAATATTGATATGAAGAAAACATGGGACACCATTTCATCCAGAAAAAAATCACCAAAAGACTCTTGGTGTATGATATAACTGAAAATGAAGATATCCAACTTATATAGTGACCCACTCAGTCTCCTGATCTTAATACCATCGTACATTCGTGGGATATGCTCGAGAGGCAAATTGCAGCATTTTTGCACTTACCATACCCCGTGTTATATTTTTCTAATAAAATTCCAATTTGCTAAATAAAATTCCAAATTTTGCTAATCATGTTTATCAATTCATCTTAATAATAAATTCAAATTCTAAATAAGCTTACCTTGAGCAGGTTTTTAATTTCTTTATTAACATGGGACATACTTAAACAGGACAAGACATGGAACAAATAACATGTACATTGCTGGGCGCAGAATCAAAGATAAACGACGGTAAAATCAAAGACGGTAAACAAAGATATTCGTGCAGTGCGCCCTCTATAGACATATAGTTGCAACACCCCGTTTCATAATGCTTAAACGGTATGGAATGGAGCGAGCTCTTCATAAAGCTTTGAATTAAGTTGTGTGAGGCGAACTCTCAATAAGACAGTGAATCCCTAAATGATTCCATAATCTGAAAGCAAATGTAGGAAGTCATTGTGACACATGTATTGCTACCAGAGGCGACCATAAACCTTAATAAACTGCTAAGCCCTTTTTTATTTTAACTTAACTAATCTGTTAACTATTTGCCGAATTATTTTTCTTTCAAACTTTTTCCTTGGAAAATGAAAGGGTGCTTTTTGCAATCTTTTCTTTTATTAGAACCATATTTTACTCTCACATGTTTCCGCCATTCTGTCTTGAATTATCTTAAATATTCACATAAATATTAATTATGCTAAATTGTTTTACATTATTGTGTGTGTAATAAATTTGTACAACAAAATAATAAGTTGTCTCATAAATGGATATGTTCTTATATTGTAAAGCTAGTCTATAACATAAATATGTATTGTCATGCCCATTGGAACAAAATATGTTTTACCATAAGGAATTTTATTTCTTATTTTATATTATTATCCCAGTTGTAGCTTCATTTGGAAATCTATGGTGTGTTTTTTGTATTCCCGTGCAACTAAAAAAAAAAAGAAATGATTGTCAAGCAGTTACATTTTATTTAAAATTCTCTCACGATTTGCTTGATGAATTCGATTTAATATGACACAAAAATATAACAAATTACCTAAGCTTTATGCTTCTTATTTTGTGTTGTAACAAAATAACGACAAATCTGTTATTGTTATATATCAGCAATACAGTAAGTTTATTTACAGATTATAAAGAAGCTGCGATTTACCAGCATTAAACTGCGTTGCAAGAAGCTTTGAAATTATTGATTTGGTTCATTCTAAAATTCTGAATAACGGCCGTTTGTCTCGCATTCATTGGTCAACAACTTCTGAATCGAAAGTTTCCTATTTTCGCACCCTGCAATTGGAAAAAAACAGATTGGATCTGGTTTTAATTTGACTATTATAAATTAAATGTATTTTGTGTGGCAACATTGGATTTTGGCTTATATATATTAGATTAAATTTTACTTCTTTTATTCTGGCTTGATATTTTGGTTTGAACTTTTGGTGGGGCTTTTTGGGATGGACTGGCTTCTTTAAGACTATGTCTTGGGCTTGTGCATAAAAGCCATACTTTGTGCCAATGTGGTCAATACCCCCTGACGAAGCTGGCCATGTTGGTACTCCATTCCATTTTATATTTTTCTTTAAAATTTTAAACATTTTTCCAACTATTTATTATATTTCGTATTTTTCTTTGAAATTTTAAACATTTTTCCAACTATTTACTTTATTTCGTATTTTCAATGTATTGTTTTCCATTTGGTATTTTCAATGTATTATTCTCCATCTAATATTTGATTATTAATTTTATAAAATATACTATTAATTATATATATATTTAATAGTATATTTTATAAAATAATCAAATATTAAATGTATAATATGTAGTAAAATAACATATATATATATATATATATATATATATATATATATATATATATATATATATATATATATATATATATATATATATATATATATATATATATATATATATCTTTCCTAACATGTCAGTTTTGTTGCAGGATTCTGTTGATTGGACAAAGTACATCAGCATCGTAAGCGTCTTTGGATTTGTAGCATTCTTCGCAGTTGGCCCAGGTGAGTTATTTTAAAACACATAATAAAAGACATTCTGTACGGAATGTGAACTCAATTTATATGGAGATAAAAGAGTAAAAAAATTAATTATTGTAAGAAAAGTCAAAATCTTCCGCAGAATTTCTAACTGCGACGTCCGAAAGTCCAGGGCAAGTGTAGAGGTGGTCACCAGTCATTTCTCTAGTCCGCAAAAAGGGCAGATTGGAGAGTCCTTAAAACCCAAACGGTGAAGGTGTTTTTGTAGATAATCATGCCCAGTTTTAAGACGAAAGTTAGCCACTCTTACAGCTCTGTGGAGGTTGCACGGAATAGGCTTTGTTAGTAAGGAAGCCCATGCTTTCCCCTTTGTGCACATCTTGTAAACATTTCTACGATAGGAGGCTATATTTGACCTAATAAGCCTTTTAACAGTATGTTACTCCGAGGCTGGAGAAGTTATAGATCTGAGCCAGCCTTTGCCAATTTGTCAGCTGCGTCATTTCCCGTGATACCACAGTGGCTGGGTATCCATTGCAGCACAATTTGTTATAGTATTTCCCAACAGCCTGGCAGAGCCTGAAACACTTAGAATATTCTCCTGCACCAGCATTTCTAATGGCATCCACAGCTGAACCATCTGTATAGACATGGAACCAAATAGATGATGGATAATGCCCATCGATAGTAGCTAGGGTAGCCATCCTTAGCTCAGAATCAGAGGAGACCTTCTTACTAACAGGTAGTATCAGGTCTAGACAACAATCAGCTCTATAAATATGGTTTTGAAAAATAGGGGGTCTAAACAAAGGCACTCTATCTGCATCCGGGATCTTTTACCTATCTGACAATTCCCTGGTCAAAGTCAAAAAGGTTCTCTGTGTTTTCAATCTTGGGAAAACAGGAATATAATTTTTCCAGAACCCATCATCCCTTAGAAGCCTTTCGGAGAGTTTCAGGGCAACGCTTTGTCTTCGATCTGCCAAAGGTTCCAACCCAGTCTGAATTTGCATTGCCTCAATAGGTGTAGATGAAGCCCCACCGGAGATAAGTCTAAGAACATCATTCTGAACAGTCTCCAATCTTTTCTGGACAGTATCCGATGCAGTAATCAGGAACTCAGCTCCATATTCAATTGCAGGTCTGATGTAGGACTTATAGGTGGTGCAGAGTAAGTCTTGTGAAGCTCCCCATTTCGCTCCTGCAAGTCTTTTTAAAAGTTTGATGATTAGACCAATGGAACAGTTCTCTTAAAGCCCCAAAAAATACTTAAATTTGTATTTTAGCACAAATTAAATTTTTGAATTTAATTTTTGGTTAAATTTCTCTATTATGGAAAGTTACACTGAATTTTCTAATTATTATGAAGTTTCATCAAATACGTAAACTACCTGATAATTTTTCTAATTTTTGTGACAAAATATACAATTTTAGATTACTTAATGGCTCACCAGGAAAACTTTTGGATTCTTTAAAACTATATTTATAACTCATGTTCGGTATTTAGAATTACCGTACAAAGAATAACGAAAAGATTTTGAGCCAAAAAAATATTTTGGATAGCAAAAACACTTTCAAAAAATATAATGAAAAGTTTGTTGTTAAAAAATTAAAAAATGTCTAAAATACATAACATATCATATATTCCCTATTTCCTATTCGTATTACATTTTGCCATTTTTCTTACTTCAAAAAGTATCACATTTAAAAAGTATGAAAAATGGCAAATACATAACTTACAGAAATATAATGCGTAATATCAGTAAAACCCCGTGCAATTTACAGTTAACTTCGAGGTATACGACAAATGGAAATCGATTATTGTAGTAACAATAACTAATGAAGCCGACATCGAGTTCAACAATTTTGGTGACAGAGGAGTGTATCCATATGAATTAACCTATACAATAAACCATCAATTTCAAGATTTTATCATAAGGTTTAAATAAATAAATTAATTAAAAGACAAAGCCTTAGAATTTTTTTATCATAAAAAGTGAAATATATGTGTGCGTGCGTGTATTCAAAAAAAGAGAAAATTCTTCTGTACTGATTAAAGACCAAGACAATATTAATATACAATGAGTGACATTATATATATATATATATATATATATATATATATATATATATATATATAGTCGTTTTTAAAGGTAAGATTATGGAAACTTGGAGATAGTTCTAAGTATGCACACACAATCTCCAGTATCCAAATCGCTTACAAAGCAGTAGAGTTGAA
Organism: Latrodectus hesperus; assembly: GCA_037975125.1. Classification (NCBI taxonomy): domain Eukaryota; kingdom Metazoa; phylum Arthropoda; class Arachnida; order Araneae; family Theridiidae; genus Latrodectus; species Latrodectus hesperus. The sequence goes on along the minus strand of JAJQOW010001420.1, from coordinate 23,866 downwards.
CTAAATGTTATATGCCACATCACATCTGATCTTATTCAACAATGACGAATGCGATGTACTATTGACTGTTCCTTTCTAAATCACTTTACAAGACATCCTGATGGCAGGATTCCTTGGGAGATCGATGTGAATCTATTTTTATATGCATGTTCACACATATCAATACAGCCTCACTTGTCGTTGCTTCGACTTCAAATGAAGAACAATCAATAGTAGAATGGGCTACTGTCTTTTTAAATTGAACCAATTCATCCTTGTACTGTTTTTATTCAACGACCAACATCTGTCTGAGATGAGGTTGAAAACTGTCAACACGATACATGAATATGCATTCTTGAGAATGAAGGATCAAAGCTTTTAAGATATAACCGCACATAACCCTTCTAGACTATTGATTCCAAGTTCTTGTGAAGGTCACGGAATTTTGACATATTTTAGCACCAATAGTAGGAATAATAAATATAATTTAACAGGCTAAGAAATGAAATTATAAAATTCTGTCATATCACATGCATTCATTGTTTAACCAATCATTTTCACAATCAATCAATGGGCGCATGTTAACTGTACTGAATGGAACCTTTTGACAACTTCCTTTGATACAAGCTGTACGAGCAGAGTATTTATTTCGACAAAATCCTTATCTTTATGTACACCAGTTTAAAATTAAAAACTAATGTTAGTAAAAACATTTATAAAACTAAGCTATAATTTCTTTAAGTCTAATGAAAAATTAAATAAAGAAACTAATTTTATTGATGGATAATTTTCTTATAAATTTGAAAACATATTACATAAAAATACTCAATAAATTTTAAAATTTTTATTCTTATTTAAAAAATTTTTATTCATGCACATTTTTATAATGAAATTATTTCAACCTTATCGGAAAACAATAAGACTATGTCACATAATTATTACAAGAACCTGCATGAATACTTTAATGTTGTGAGCAGCATCTTTATAAATAAATTAACATTTATTTTATAAATAACTTTCTTAAACAAAAATTAGTTAAAATTGCAATTTAATTGGAAAGCACTGCAACATATGTATACTTTAATTTTTAGGTCCTATACCCTGGTTTATTGTTCCGGAAATTTTCTCTCAAAGCGCTCGCCCTGTGGCTTCCAGCATTGCTGTGGGCGTCAACTGGCTGGCCAATTTCGTTATCGGCATCGGATTTTTGCCGTTAGCTGTAAGTATTTGTGCTTTGAAGGATTTTGTTTCTTCCTCGGTTTAATTTTAAAACATTGAAAAAAATAAATCGATAAAAAATGAAAACGTCATTTGTAGAACAAAATGTGCAGAAATGGTTCACCACAAAAATCCTCAAAAGAATTTTCACCAAACGATTTTTTAAAACCACATCCTTGGCTAAACGTTTAAGATGTATTACATCTTAAACGTATGTATTACGTAAACAAAATTTTTAAATATATTTGGTTGATCAACTAAAACGAAATATACTTCATTATTCAATATAAGTATGTTTGAAACAATATTTCAGTTTCTATTCTTTCAAAATCTATTATTTCAGCATTTTTTACTCTAATCTCAGTAGCGATTCTTTTTGACATATTTCCCATATTTCAACAGATTCACAACACAACTGGGCATATATATATATATATATATATGTGTGTGTGTGTGTGTGTTTATATATGTTGACTTAACGAGCCGCACTTTGTACATTCAAAAGAAAAGACTTTTCAAAAATGACTTGTAGGCGTGCCATAAGACATTTTGACCCATGTGAACACATGTAAATAATTTACATGAAAAAACATCATTGGAATATTTTTAATCCTTTTTCATTTAAATTATGCATTATTTTTCTAATATTTCTATGTTTGTTAAGGTACTAAAATGTTTTGCTTTTTCCAGACTTTGCTGAGTCACTACGTCTTTCTTGTCTTTACGGTTCTCTTGGTGATTTTCAGCATTTACATTCACAGAGAAGTGCCAGAAACCAAAGGGAAATCCATCGATGAAATCACAGCGAAGTTTCGCAGCAAGGCTTATGCGGATCTTTAAATTAAAAGAATGCAGAAATTATAATTTATCACTGTCAGCTTAGAGATGTAAGAGATATGTAAATAAGTATGTTTGTATCTTTTTTTCTTTTTAAATTTCAACAATAACTTTATTTGTACTTATTATTTAATTAGTTGGTAGTGACATGTCATTTCAGGATGTGTAAAACTGAAAAAAAATTTTTTTTCAATTCCATGAAGGAAATCAGATATTTCCAGTAAACCTAAGCCATTTTGAAAATTCAAATGTGGCACATAGCATTCCTTATTATTCCAAACAATATCGTATGTTATTTAACATAATTTATTTCATTTCTAAAAAGAGTCTTCAAGATATGAATAACGTCCTTTTTTTATTTTGAGGTATAAGTATACCTTTATTTTAAATACATTCTCAACTTGAATTAAAAAACAGTAAATTGAAAATAAAAAATTCGACTGTATTTATTAACAAAAATGAAATGGTTCTATTATCAAATTTGTATAATATTAATCATTATTAAGAGTAATATAATTTTAATCATTTTACAATGTTAAACTAGTTAATAATATAATTGTGGAAATATATATTATTACACACTAAACTTTATACATTTGAAAAAAATAGATATATGAATAAAAACAATAAATAATTATATATATCAATATTGTACATAAACAAAAAATAGAAAATAAAGGGAATGGAATTATTGGCTAAATTTTGCTGTATTCAACTAAATCAAATTGTTTTACATCTATAATAGAAATACAGAACAAATAAAATGAACAGCATAACTTAACATATAAATACTCTACATCAATAATAAAAAAAGCTATTATCAACAACTAAAATACAAACAGTTATAAAACAGAAAAAGTTAACAAAATAAAATTAATGTAAAAAAAGGAAGTACTATTTAATTATTTAGGGACCAATGATCACTGTCATTCCATGGTAGGCAGAGCCAAAAAATAGGACTCAAAATCGCCAATATATATATATATATATATATATATATATATATATATATATATATATATATATATATATATTTATAAATGAAAAATATTTTTGAAATATACATTTCATTAGATAATAAAACAATTTCAGGAAATAACGATCCCAAAACAATCAAAACACTATTTCAACATATACATATATCATAACAATCTCAGGAATCAGAACAGTTGAACAGTGTGAAATGTGCTTAGAAGGTTGAAGCAGACTTATACGTAAGCCCAGAAAGGACCTTTTGTATTCCCAGAAAATCAACACTTTCAACAATCAGTGTGAGGGGAGGGAATATCATACAAAAATTTCTTTCCTATACAATTAATATATGTATAGTATTTCCCATTAAACTTCTTAATAAGTTACTGATATCATAAAATCTCATATTATATGATCTTTTATAGGCCATAAAAATCTGAAGCCAAAACTTAATAGATATTTTAATCAGATATGCAATAGTTAAAACAAACCTAAAGAATAAACAGAAAAAATTAAAATAATTCTGACTTTAAATTTTCCGATTTTCTTATTAAATTATCAAAGTTGGCCAAATTCCTTACATAGAGACAGTGGTAAGAAAAACATTCGCCCGACATGAATACAAAACTGTCATATTTACTTTAATGGTTTGGTTTGTTTGTCACTCAACGGTCATTTTTTGCACACGAGGGCTAATTGGACCAGGACTTGCGGTTTAAAGTGGATTCCGAACCACTACAAACATCCATGCCCAAGGTGGGATTTGAACCCATGAACTGTTGAACCGAAAGTAAGAGGGTTAACCATTCGGCTGCCAGCTCGGCTTATTTACTTTAAGGAATATTTAAAAGCGAACCATCAATTTTTTATTCCCCACTCTCCAAGAAACTTAAAAACCATATATTCACTTTTAACCTGAAAAATACAGTAGGAAGAACAGTTGTTGTGAATTAAGAAAATTTTGTGAAACTTAATTTTCAGAATAAAGAGTGGCTCTGAATTTTTATTTCAGGCTTAATTGTAATCTCCTATTTTAAATATCATATCACACCCAGACAAATTCTCACTGAAATGTGCTTACAAATAATGTTTTTTACCAAAATATTTGTGCAACAGCAAATTGATCCTTAATGAAAGAGAAGTTTCTTTTTAAAACAGCATAGTAAAATTCTATATATCGAGTTTTACTATCTTTAAATCATAGAAAAAAGTATACATTAACCTTAACATTGCTCTTCAGCCAAAAATTATGTGAATATGAATACGAAAATAAGAGAGTGTGATGATATATTTTTCAAAATTTTATTAAATTTATCATTGTTAGTGACGTACTGTAGAAATAAATAAACGTGCGTTACAATTAAGAATTATTTTTTATATTAAAACAATAAAATTCAATTATTTGGAAATAAAAATTGCTTTGAGTAAAATAAGTTGTAATGGTTTGTCAGATAAAAAAAATTCAGATTTATTGCATTTCACTTTAGACAGAAAAAAATCATTATCTAAAATAAAGATACTTAAAATGTTAAAATTGTTTGTGCAATATATTACTAAAATTTATCTTAAAAAATACTTCAGACGAGATAATATAAATAAATTCTTTATCAATTGTATTTGAGCATACATATTTCTTTTTCGAATAAGTGAAAGTTTAATGAAACTATAAAGATATTTTTTTTAAATATTGCATGAATTTTTGTAAAATTGTTTATTGAATTTATATTTAATGCAAATCAAATGACATTAAACCAAGAAGCATGATTAAAAATTCAACCGAATTCTTAGATTTAAATCTAAGAGAGTCATTAATTTTATTAACAATAGATTGGTGATAACAAATTGTGATTTGTTTCTTTATATATAAGACAGTTAAACCTAATGACATAAGATCAAGATGATTGATTAGAAATTAAACCTAACCTTTACATTTCAATCTAAGAAATTTATTAATTTCTTAAGTTAAACATATAATTCTAAACAAATTAATAAATCAATTTAGTAAAAAATTGTGATGCAATTTTGGCTGAAAATAATTAATGTGGTAGAATGTTAAACGCATATACAGAAATATATACAGAAATCTCAGCCCTATTAATTCAAATAAGGATTTTTTCTTTTCTTTTAATATAATTCAGCTAATGGGAAGTGCTCAGTGCTGAAATCTAACTAAATTATACACTTCTTGAAAACTAATACATAAATAAATATTATTCTTAATTCAAGTTTTTTTAAACTTGGGAAATTGTCAGACAATTTATATCTACACAGAAAACTGCAGACATCATTTCATATTCCGTATCCTAGAATGTATATCTAATGGTAAAAAAATATCATACATATTAAGAAGAAATAGAATACTAAATTAGGAAGAATTAAAGTATACTATTATGAAATAATGCATTTGTGTGTGAAATTATTTAATTAAAAACAATCTTCATAGTTTTCAAAAGAAAATTATTTTATAGCAAAATTATTTGAGGAAAATCAAAAGGTTAAAATTTTTTCACATTTGCAGTTTTATATAAATGATCTTAAATATTTAATCTTTCTCTAAAAAGTATTCGATACACAATAGAATACAATCACTTTTTAAAATTTACTATGAACTGAAAATTTTTTTAAATTATTGATAAGTAATGCCAAAATTTTTTATTAGAATAATTAATCAAATGCAGATTTAATCCAGTGAACAAAATCTATTTTGGAACCTATCAATACAAAAAAGTATAAAATTGTAAAAATAGCTACAAATTACTAAGATTAAAATAGAAATTTAGCTCTTGCCTAAAGTTTATGAAAACATACTTACATCTCAGTGTAATTAAATCATGAATAATTGGCAACATGAAACACATGGGATAAAAACTTATTTTTATTTTACTCGAACATGATTTTATTCTCAAAAGATTACTATAAAATGTATTTCATTCTTTTCAGAAAAATTGATTCTTAAAATTTTAATAAAAAAATGTGTATTTAAATAATAGCAAACATAATGAATTTATTACGTTTATAATTTTTAATGATATAATAATTAAAAAATTCCTTTGATGTAAAATTATATAAAAATGAAAATATCAAAAATTTTATGCTTATTAGTGAAAATTTAATTTTATATATGTGAAATAAAATTTGTCTTGATTACAAATATCAATTATGATTTATCAAATAAATAAGCTTTAGCATAAATTTTCACAGGGACGAAAAAATTATAGAAAAAACAAATAGTATAAAATTTTTATTTTTTTTAATAAATACATTTATAAGGAAGCAAATTGTTTGCAGTTTTGAAAATTATCGTTATTTAAAAGAGATTTAAACCATTTATCTACATTAGCTGGTAAACTTGAGTGAAGTTTGGCCTGTATGAGAGCACTCCATACAATAATATCAGCAACAGTGAGATAATTTCCAACTAGAAAAGAACTCTTTCCAAGATGAGAATTTAATGAACGTAAAGCAGCTTGATTGTCTTTGTTGTTACCATGAACTATTAAGGCATGTGCAGTTTCTAACCAATTATCAATTTGAGTGGATAAAATGGGATCTGTATCATAATTGAAAGACAGCAATCTTGATAAGTACCTATAATGAGAAATTCATTTATTTTAAACATAAATCATTGTGGATTTCTAATAAACTCAAGACTGCAGAAAAATTACAATTTAAAGGAAACAAATTATTTTACTCAAATAGGATTTTAAAATATATAATTATTCAGTGAATTATTATGTTCAATATACAATAAATTTAAGATGCTATATAAGCAAATAAACTCATTTATACAAGATTCTAATGAACAAATTCACCAACAAACAAATATTTAAACCATATGGTACAAATTTTATCATAATACTAAAAACCTTATTTAATTTTTCTATTACTCATCATTTTAAAAGTAAAAAGCAATTATTACTATAAACATGAATTTTTGCATTATATTAAGTAACAATATTGAAAAAACAATAAAAACATGCCTAGCAATATTAATTTCTCCTTCAATTGGCCCTTGGTGAATTGGATCTAGCATCATTTCAGGATCTTTTGAACCTATAAGTAACAAACTGATTGTAAATTATTTAATAACTTGGCTAATTATGAATTAAAATGATAATTAATCAACTACTTAAAAATTAAATAGGGAAAATATATGTGAATAATATAATATAAACATAAAACATTATTACAATAATTGTTTCTTCTTTCCATAAAGAATTAACACTTCAATTTTTTATTTGAATTGAAATTGAATATGCCTAAAATATATTTTAATAAACAAGATTTTCATTTAAAATTATACAGTGCAACAACAAGCTGTGCAAATGTTTAATAACAGCTCAACAGCTTGAAATTTTTGATAACTATTGGAACAACTCTCCAGAAAAATCCAAGAAATAATCTCAAAAAAAAAAAAAAACTTTTCACATGTAGTACATCTTATTCACACATAGAAAGGTAGGAAATCCAAAAACTTTCATTAATATCCACCCAAACACAAAACATTATTAAGCTCAGCAGCAGTTGGGATCAATCCACTCCAAAAAAACAATCCTAATAAAATAACCCATTAACACCAATATAAATTGAAAATTTTAAGTACATAATTCTAATATAACCAACCCACAGAAAAAATTGCCAATGACTTGCAATTGTTTTTTCCCAGATTTTAAGTATTTTATTCCCTCAGAATTTGACAATCTTCCTCTATATTTACTGTATATTATTAGACATGAATATTTTATATTGAATTATAGATTATTATTACTTGTTTAAACAATATATTCTTTCATTTTAATGACCAAAAAAGTTCAAGCACCAGAGAGACAATCCAGAAATGTATAAATTACATAGAGCACCATTATGTAGGAAAATGGTTCCAAAAATTGCTTTAAAAAATCTTTAATGATTATTAAATATCACAAGCTAGAGAAGTGAATTAATACTAAATTAAATTAAATTATTAGTATACCTTGTGATTTTGTTCAAAAAAGTTTAGAACATTTACTAATTTTCAAGAAAATGTTAAAGTGACATGTATGTGATTTTTACTAGCTCTAATATACTATCAAATGATACAGGAAACATTAATACAACTTTCAAAGGACAAAGCCAAAAAATGTATTAAGAAAGGAATGTGTAATCAAAGTTTGACCAATTTTTAAACGATATAAATTTGATATTTAGAAATTTATTTTCTAAATTTATATCTCAGCTTTGCTTAGATTTGAAAAGATATATGATCATAGCTAATATTTAATATTTACTTTTATATAGAAATTGAGGTTCTTATGTAGAAACTGAGTTTTACTTAAAGATACTTTTGAGAAATTATTTCAAAGATACTTCCACATTCAAAAAGCTAGTTTACTCATTTGCTAAAAAAGAAAAATTCTCCAAAATCTACCTTCTCGTCTGCATATTTTTACTTAAAATATCCTTTTACCCACATGAAATCATAATTGAAATCAACTCTTTTCTAGGAATGAATATTTTTAATTTTCATCAGATTATCTTATATTGAAGGAAAAAGCAGATATGCATTAAAAAAAGCTGCCGAAGAATCCATCAATGAAATTTCTCACTTAAACTACACTTGGACTTAATAGATAATGAAAAAGGAAGATACCCGTATGGAAGATGACAATACAATCACAAATTACAGAAGTTGACAACACAATCATGAATAAATACATTGGTTTGACAGCTATAGATGGCTTTTCAAGAATTCTCTTTTAGGAGAATTTGTTGACAATAACTATTCTCCTGTTCTTAATTTCCAAGATATTAGATAGAATTCACCCATCTGGTTTGGTTTGGTTTGGTTTGTTTGTCGCTCAACGGTCATTTTTTTGCACACGAGGGCTAATTAGACCGGGACTTACGGCTTAAAGTGGATTCCGAACCACTACAAACATCCATGCCCAAGGTGGGATTCGAACCCACGAACTGTTGAACCGAAGGCAAGAGCGCTAGCCATTCGGCTGCCAGCTCGGCAATTCACCCATCTGAGTTTGGGTCTGCTTCTGGAATAACTGACCAAAGTTAGTATGAAAAATCTGTTTTTTAAGACTGTCCTTCTTCATTCAAATTAAATGCTCAGCATATATAAATTTTTAAATGATAATGAATTTGATAATATCAAGTTCATTAAAAATAAACAGAAATCTATAATTGAACTTTTACATAAACACTATTTATTTCTTACTAAAAATTTCTCAAAGTGTATTTTTCTCAAAAACTCCAAAAGCATTCTTTTTTGTAATTGCCTATATGGTAGGTGAGTACCTATCTAATGAATTTTATAAAGGGTTTAATTTTTCTTTTAACTTGATTTCAGGTATTTTCTCAATACAAATAACAGTGACTGACATCAATGATTCTTATTTGAAATTTTTTTTTTGGCAATATATTATTAATAATATTAACTTCCCACCAAGACAATTAAAACTAAATTTTTTTCAAATTTGTTTATGATAATTTTCAGGTTGATATTAATCAACTTTTTTAAGAAATTAAATATATTTAGCTTTCATTTTGTTATTAGAAAGGAGCATTTTGCCTGCCTCATTTTCCTGTGCCTTAAAGCTATATGTCATCTTGTAATAACTATATAATCTGCATATCATACAGTTGTTACTGCAAGAGTATTTGAATGGATGTTTAAAAAATGTCTTTCTTGCGAAAAAATTCTTGCGAAAAAACTTATTCTGTTTTATTAAGAATTATTTTTCAAGGACTAACGACTCTCTGAAACGATGACGTGCAAATGACATTAAGGGCTTCTGACACACGCGGAAGCAGAATTGTAACAGGAAATCCGTATTAGGATGACGGCATGTAAACAGGAGTGCATTTAAACATGCTGTTACACTTTAAGTGTGATTGTAAATTACTTTTAAGTCTAAATATTATGAGCATTAAAAACTAAAATGTGTAAATTTGTGACCTATTTTTTAAATTATAAAACAAGGCTACCTTGCTGTGAAGATTATTTATTAAAACATAAGTACAAATACAAAGTATAAGAAAAGGATAACATAATAAATGTGGCAACAGTGTTTTAGCAGCTCACTTCTTGGAAACAGGAATTCGTTTTCTTATTGTAATCATTCTGTGACAAATATTTTCCTCATTCTATGTCTCATAAAATAATTATGAATTGTAACTTGAAATGTAAATTTCAAAATTCTACATATTAATTAAGCATCTTTAAATATTGAAAAAAAAATTAATATTAGTTTTTCTGATATGACAGCTCCAGACTACATTAGAATCGAGAAACTTATGAATGGTGGAAACGTCTTACATGTTTTCCTCTAATTAATTAAACAAATAATGTAGAAATTGTGTGATTTAAAATTTGGAAAGTATAGAATTTATTAAAATGTATTATACAAGGTTTATATTTGCAAAAGTTCCCCGCTTGACAACATATTTGACTGGTGAAATTTTGAAAGTAAAAATACTATCTTTAAATTTAAAACTGTTGTTTCTAACATTGGAATTTTTTAACAATATTTTAAACATATTCTATTGCTTTATTTTGCCTTGAAAAGTTTTTTCTATACCATATCATCAAAATTTACTTTATACAAAAATATCTAGATAAAATACTATGGTTATCTATCAAAGTGCTATATGTGGTTCCACCGTAAGTTCAAGAGAGCGATATGAACTCTTCAGAACGTTCATAAATATATTTAGTTTTGAGTGAAATTAGTTTTTTTTTTTTTTTATGTCGTAGTCAAATTAGTTTTTTTTTTTTTATGTCGTAGTCAATAATTCTCATTTGAGTTGTTAGAATTAATAATTTAATACAAACAAAAGTTAATTTTCAGTGATCAAAATACTATACGTTATTCAAACTGAACTATCACATTATTTTCTTGACTTTAAAACTTTAAAAGCCGAGCTGGCAGCCAAATGGTTAGCGCTCTTGCCTTCGGTTCAACAGTTCGTGGGTTCGAATCCCACCTTGGGCATGGATGTTTGTAGTGGTTCGGAATCCACTTTAAGCCGTAAGTCCCGGTCTAATTAGCCCTCGTGTGCAAAAAATGACCGTTGAGCGACAAACAAACCAAACCAATCAAGTTTGTAATTTTATGTATTTTATACTTATCAACATACATGCATAGCTGTGTGTAGATACACTTTGGACTGTAACTTAAACTTTATGGGTTTGGAATACTTGGCTGTCATCAAAAACATTGTAGTTTTTAACCACAGTCAGATGACACAGTCACACCTGAACTGTCACTCTCCTCTCTATTTCCATGCCACCTGTTAATATTCAGTTAATCGAATCTTAACTTTTTTCATAAAATTTAATTTCCTCTTTAATTTTTATTAGCTTAGTTATCAAATTAATTAACATTTAGTATACAATGAATAATCAGACTTCAATACACTTTAAAATGACCTAAATTGTATATCCTCCTTTCTAATGTTATCTATTACTTCTACCACTTTTATGAAAATCCTTTATGAATTAATATTAAATGTACAAGGATATATTTCTAAGATATTTACAAATTTATTTACATTTAAAATCCACATTCATTTCTTATTTAAGGCTTGTTGAGTAAATAATTACCTACATACTGAAATACACATAAAATAGAAAAAAATAAAATTTTCTAACACTTTTGTTTGGATATTAGACAGTTATTTTTATATTTTCACAATCAAAAATTTAAACATGAGAAAATAACAAAATATACATAAAAAACTAACTAAATTATAATACAACTACAAGTTGATGTAATAAAACAAAATTGTAACTTACTTGAGGATAAGATAGCATATCAACACTCCACGTGCAGCACTTTCCATCAGTAGAAATTGTCACTAGATTATGAGCATTTTCAGAGCCAACCATGCATATGGAATAAATTGGATACTGTAATTATAATTCATTAGAGAACAAGAATTCATTTTTATTTTACAAAAATGTCCATACATTATTTACGTACAAAAAAAATTAATTGAATAAGTAAAAAAGCAGCGGAATTTTTAGTGAAGGCAAAACACGGGAAAAATTTCCATGGGAACGAAACTAGTTCATTGTTCCAGCAAACATCGTCAATAAGGAGTGTCACAAGGGGAAGTATACAACTTCACAACGTCAAGTTTTCAGTTAAACAGTTTTCTTCGTTAAACACAGTCTATTAGAATGCAGCCGAGGTAACCTTATGTTTTTTTATATACAATAGTCCCTTGTAACAATGATTCGTGCTCCCAGTGAAAAGTATAAATAAATACGATTCTCTTCCAATGATGGGTCAGTCGAAAGGTTCTCTTTGTAATTGTGCTGCTGTCAGCGTCTATTGGAATTTGCTCTTTGGGCGTGAAGCCTAATCTTCAGTTTCATTTCGAGTGTATGATTAAATCTCCTCCAAAAATCATCTGTCGATTTATTCTGTCGCTAAGCGTTTTAATTATTCTTTAAAATTTTTCAAGTGCTGTAAATATGAGGTAAGTTATTCTTGTTTATTTTTATATTAAAAAATAATTAGTACGACCTTAAATTCGCGCTTGTAGGTAATGTCTTTCTTTTTGTGGACCATTCAGTAAAAACTAAACTTCTAATTAAGAGAGCAATTATTTTATTCCCTGCAATAAATAACAGATTCGGGAATGGTAAAAATTAATTATAAATCATGTCAATAAGGAAGGAAACTGTTAGTTTCTAGTAAATGTTTCACTGAATATTTACTGCTATTGTTATATATTTGAATAGAGTTAAGTGTATGTTTCATTTTTTTGCATATAACTGCGCTGTTATTAACATTTTCTTTTCCTTTTTTCCTCACACCAGGTAAAGTCATTTTTTTCAACAGGTAATTGTTTTACGAATGTAATATTTATGTATTTAAAAGTCGAGATGTTTTGTCTTTCAGTTACGTTAAATTCAATAAATTTTTCCTTTGTGAATTACGGGTGTTATTGGTAAATACCTTTGCGCTTGGATTTTAGTATAAAGAAGATATTAATTTCTTTTTGAAAAATCGAGATTATTCGACGTTATTTTAACTTCTGAAATATATTTTTTTAAGTAGTTTAAATCATCTGTCATTAAAAATTTTATGTTTTAATAAATTATTTTTCAACCATATTTGATAAAAAAAATGTGTAACTTATGTTTAACTGTGAAGCTCTAAGCATCGTTGGAGAAATAGTATTTTCATTTTAAGTAAAATTTCATTCCAGAATATTAAAATTATATTAAATATGCTCAAAATTTATGAATGTAATGTAAGATATAGTGATTAATTATTTTTAATTTATCTAAATTTAAATAGTTCTTGCAAGTAAATTTAATATCAAAATAGTACATTATTAAATAATATCTTGTATTGCTTGAAAAGAGATGACTAAAACTGAATTTTTAAGTAAGAAATTACAAAATGTTTAATGTGTTGCAGTATCACTAAACTCAGTATCATTTCTAATTTTGTGCTTGAATCATATAATTTCAAGTTATAAGTTTTAATCTATATTATTGTCATTATATATTGATATATATAGCTAGCTAAGATTTTCTGTGTGTGCTTGATTAAATCATTTTTTGTAATATTGTGTGATAATAATAATATAAAAAATAAATAAAATATTTTAAAAAAATAAAATTATTTTAAATTCTGAAACATTTATCAATAGAATTTTTTTATTTAGAATTTGATTTTATTGTAGAGTATTTCATGAAATGAAATAAAAATTTTTTTTAGAACTAAAAGTTATATTTCAAAAAAATATGAATAATTCTAGATTTCTATGGTTTTGATTTGAAAATAGAAAAACCTTTGATAAAAATTGAACTTAATTGTGACACATAAGAAAATTTAAAAGTCTCTAGGGATATTATTTTTAATTTGAGTAAACACTAAAATTACCATATGTTCAGAATATAGATGTATTTACATATATGTAATTGTTATTTTTTATGTAAATTATATATACAAAGGGAAATTTATTTGAAAAAATATTTGTTTTTAAAAAATGTCATAAGGTTTTATAAATACATTTATAGAATGCATGGTCATGAAATGGAGTATTTAAAAAAAATAAAAAAATTACATAAAAAAAGAATATAGAAGTTAAGAAAATATGTTATATACTTGGTTGTGTGTTTCAATTCCAGCTTTACTTGAATATTGATTTTTTTGTCGAACATGTGAATAAGTTTCATTTAACTCCTTTTAATTTGAATGCAAACGACGTTTTATGTGTACACTTTGGTGCAATTCAACCTTACAATCCTCTGGTTATTTACTAAATAAGTGACGGAATTAAAATACATAAAAATTCCTGACTTATAATTTAAGTTTCAATGACAGGTTGATTTATATATTATACTACATAATTGTCGGGTTTTTTCAATGAAGACAACTGTCCGTAAGTGTGAGTACTTTTTTAAATGGAAAATATATTATTTTATATAGAAAAGATATCATTTATTAATGTGCTTATGCAAGATATTATACAATTTTCTTTTATAGAATTATTTACTTATCTGTATGTTTGCAAACTTTGCTGATGATTTTTGTTTAAAAAAATTTACGCATCTCAAATTATGATTTAATTAGTTTTCATATTTTATTTGACTCTGAATTTTTTCTGCATTGATTCATAGCTATTGTTTTATTATGATTACCATCGTATAAGGAAATTTATACATTTTTAGTAATATAATTGACGATTTAAAATATTCTCTTTGTTTATAGTTTAAATAATTTTCTGATTAATTTTTCTTTTTCATATATTTAGCAATTTTTAAAGATTTGCCGAAATGAAAATGTAATTTTAGGTTTCAAAATTTTTTTAAATGTTGAATATACTGTCTTCTAATTTATGAAATAAAATGTTAATGATATTGGAATTTAATGTCTATTGTTAAATAATTCTTCAATTTCAATACCTGAAAACATTTGTTTGCATTACTTTGTCTTCTGACTGAAAAGCCTCTAAATGTAATCGGTTCGTAATCTTGAACCATGTTCAGCGACGAGGTTGACACCTGAGTATTCTAAATGTAGTCCTCGGTTACCTTTAACGTATCAGAAATAATGATTTTTCTGATTATTTTAAATTTACCTCAGGATTTTATTGTATCAATATCTATTTCTTTTGTATAAATATTATGTGCTTTCAATTTTCGTAACACAAATAATAACATTGTATGTTAACCCATTTATCGATCACAATTTAATTTATTACAAAGTTTCGTTTGAATTAAAAATGAAAGCAATTAAATGATAAAAGACTTAAAAAAATGAAAGAGTTGAAATTAGAAAATGAGATCGCCAGATATCTGATTAAGTTTTTAAAAACTGTGTCGATTCACTTTTGTACAATTGTGTTTTATTGAGCATGTTTTAAGATTTGATTTAAATGGTGTTTGTTGAAAGAAAAACTATAATGTATAACATGTAAATTTTTTTATAAATGAAATCACTGAAGTGATAAATATATAGAGAACATTAAATTAAGTTATTGTATTATATTTGGTTATCAACTCATTTGCCAAAGAGTTGCATATCGATTGTGAAATATGAAATAATGTTAGTACATGTGTTTGTAAAAGGAAAATTTATACATTTAATAGAAAAACGTGTCATTAAATTTAAGCCAAAGGATAAAAAGTTATGATTAATATTTCTGTTTTCAAATAAACAGAAATGTATGTTGGTGCATAATTATATGTTTTACTATTATCGATGTCATTTTCAATCAGTACATAAAATGCAAGATATTACTAATCAAGAAATTGCATCTTATTGTTTTTTTTACATTCTGAACATTAATTTAAAAATGAATCGACTAATAATTGTGAAATGAATCATAATCTTTAGAATTTTAAATAAATGTACTAATTAAGTAAATACGAGACTATCGCAACAAAACAGTAGAAATTTAAATCTACTATTATTTAATTAATATGCATTGAAAAAATATATTACACTAAATCTCTATACACCCAGCCTCTGAAAAGTAGGTTATAATTCTTGTCGTTATGGGGAGGAGGGAATAAATGAAGTTTGTGATAAATTTATTCCTTTGTCTTATGCAAAAATTTTTTACTTTCAAATATCCATTTAAATTTTATTAATGATAATTTTGGAAAAATGAAATTATATAAAAAAAATAGTCACAACAGAATAGCAGGTAATAATAATTAGTGAAGTTTTAATTTACAAATTGTGACTAATAAAATTTTTATGAACTTTTTCCCAATATTAATAAAATAATCCGTGTTATGATTAATATTCTTACTCGCACAGTTATTTCCAACACGCGGTTACAATATAATTTCACGATACCTGAAATTTAATATACTATTAAAAATACTGTTTCCAAAGAACTTTGAATCGATGGTAAACTCGGTATCTATTAATTTAAACAACAACAATGACTTGAGATTCATTTTAAATTACTTAAAAAATATTCTATTACTTGTTAATAATGCAAACGATTTTATGAGTGAAAATAAAATCTCAAATTTGCAGATAAATTTCTTTACACTCAATTATTTAATGGCAAAGAAACGGAAACTCTCTCTTTTATACTTACTTTAATTTGTTAACTGTCACTGTCTTCGAACATAATTTTTTTTAAAAAAATCAGAAAAAAGCTATTCGAAAATAATTTTAAACATGATATTGCGTTTTTTCAAATAGCATCATGAAGCTTCTTATTAATGTTAAAAAAAATATGAAAAAATCTCAGGTAAAGTTTAAGAAATATATTTTCTGTATTCTTTTAATCCATCTAATTGTTGTTGCGACACGGAAAAGTTATATGAAACAGATTAGTTCTTGAGTCAGAGGAAATGACAGGTAAGTAATTTTATTGTTCCTTGATTTTCAAGTAAAACCGCAATGTTGTCAATTTAAAATGTTGCAAAATGTATAAACAATTAAGTGAACCTCAATTTTCATGTCGTGCGAAGGAGCAGCGTAAATAATCTTCAATGAAATAATTAATTTTGTTTTGGAAGCTGTTTTAGAACAATTGATTTGTGTCATGATAGTGATGAACTTAATCTCTTTCGTTATTTTATTGATACGAATGCCTCCAACTCACAAAGCATATGTTGGAAGGATTGTTTTAAGCTATAAGTGTAAATGCAGAATTATTTGTATTATTTTTTCATGGAAATGTTACAGGAGGTCAGAATCACTTAAATCCTGCCTGTTCGCTTTTGTTTATAATTACTTTCTTTCCTCAAATGAGTTTTGTTTGATATTCTTTCTTTTGATGGGAGCTCTTTAATTTCTTTCAATTATTTTATTAGACGGAGAGACTTATATTGTGAAATGGAAATTCTTGAGAAAAGGTTTAGCTAGTTTGAAGAGGTGGACACATTCGTTTGCTGTTATTATATTTGGCACACTTTTTTGCCTGAAAATTTATGATTTTAAATTGGTGATTACAAATTATGTTGTACAGTGTAGATGTAATGCAATACAAGTTGTGTTGCTCGAGAACTGTTATCGCGTTTTTTTTTTTTATTTTTTTTTTAATTCAAATATTTCCTTTGGTATGATCAGTCATGTCCATTATAATTGGATAGGTTAAGAGTTAGAAGAAAAGAACTGCTCATTTAGTTTCTTTTGAGGAAGAAAACCACATATTATTATCTCATTTAAAGCTGATTGGTAAACTGTTCTTTTTGTTTACTGGGTGATACTTTTAGTACTGGAAATTTTTAAACGCTGCCATAAGCTCTTCATCGGCTATTAACTTGAATAATACTGTGAGAATGTTATTTGCATTTCTAAGTAGTAAGTGTAATGCTAATTTAAAATTCACTCAGTGAAAGGAGTTGAGTGCAGTGAGCTAAAATGATTTTGAGGCGTGAATGGTTTTTGTAATTTTTTCTTTCAAAAGATATCTCACAGCGTTGACACATTTATTTACACTCATTTTGCGTTCACACAGTTCACGTCAAATTAGGTAAGAAAACATTTATAGCAGTGTTCAAAAAGAGAACTTTAATGAAAATTGTGGATCCCAGGGATAAAGTAAGTTTATTAATTAATTTATTTTTTATATATATTTTTTGAATGATGATTGAAGTTGAATAATTATTTCTACGATTGAATCAGGGAGAAGAAAAATATTTTTAAAATTGAATAGGTGTAAAGTGTTCTTAATTTACGCATAATTTCGAAGTAATCATAAAAAGAATCAATAAAAAAATCTGTTGGTGATTACAGTTTTTTCGTGTTTTTGTGCATCAAGTTGTATTTTGTGTCTTTATGTTTTCTTCTCGGTTGAAAATCAATAAAAAAATTTTTAAAAAAAAGTGTTGTTCATTTTATTTAAAATAGGGGAGAAGAAATATTTGTGTGTGAGTGTGTGTGCAAGAATAATTTACATTAATTTTTATGAATGTTTATTTTTACGCAGTTAAGATGAAACTACCCAAACAGGTAATTATTATTATCTTTTTTTTTTTTTTTCTTTTGGCAGAAAAGTGTCACTGTGATAGAATTTAGAGATGATATTCTTTCGTTAGGATTAAATTAATGTTTACACTTTGCCTTGTTTGTACTGTTGGAAAAGAAAAATAATTTCAGGTCAAAAAAATGTCTTTTTTTACAGCAAAGCAGACGTCTCAGAAGAAAGGTGAAATTTTTCAAATAAGACTGATTATATTTGTGTATATTTGTTACTTTATTATTCTTCGTATACGTATGTATTTTTTCCCCGAAGAAGAAGAAGCTACTGGAGTCGGTGTGTATAACTTGTAATTCATTTTATTGAAATTTACTTATGGTGAGTATATAAGAAGAGTCCGCTATAAGACCCAAGCAGGGTCGGGACTCTTATGCGAATGATTGAGTAAAAAATGACTTTCTTAAGAGAATTAGCACTCTGCTGGTGGTATCGCGCGCGTGTCGATCGCCCCTAAAGAGAGGACGCTATGACGGGCGCTGCGCGCCCGTCATGCAAGGAGGAGGGTGGGGGGCGACATCCGCCTGCGCGATGCCACCATCAGAGTGCGTATGTTAAATGTTGTATGACTTTTGGAAAATTATTTTTTTTGTAAGCAACTAGGAATTATAATGAAGTGAATGATTTCAGAAGATTATTCTTAAAGTGGTGTACAAATCTTTTTTTGAACACATTAGCTAATATTGTATAGTATTGCAGAGGCAATATTACTCGGTGAATGTCAATGATTTCTATGCGGCTGAGTGGTTATCACTCCTGAGCTGTGAGTCTCGGGTTGGAATCCCGGTTCGGGCATGGATGTTACTTTCTTTCTCTGTCCTTTCTTCTGTGATGATGTATGAATGTGGCCCACCTTATAAACGGGTTTGTGGTGGTTTGGCGCGGGAAACGCTACTCGTCTCCGTGACTTGCTTCACAGGTGCCCGCTGGGTAACGACAAACGAGTAGCAGTTTCTGGCCTTGTCGTGGACTAGGGTTCAACCCTCAAGTGTCCGCCGTTGAAATAAAAAAATGATTTCTATGTGAAACGAAGTGAAGATATGAATGCATTTTTTTCAGAATAAACAGTTCGAACACATTTAAATTGATAAAAATATATTATGAAAAATAATTTGATTGCTCTATTTTTTTCAATCTCTTCAGTACTTGGAATTGATTTTTAATATTGAAGAAATTTCAGTTCTTTTTTGTTAATCTAATTTATAATTCGTTCTAGGATACCTTTTATTTAAACTATAATGATTAGTTTAATCTATTCGTTGCCTAAATAATGTGCTAATTATAATATAGTTCGTTATTTTATTAATCTAGTTTTAGTTGACATATTATTAAAATCAATGTACGCAAAAGAAATGTGATATGAAATAAGTCATGTATAGGTCTTAAATAGATTTGAGTTCAAAAGAAATGATTTAAAAACCTGCTGTTCTCGTTATTTATTGTTCTCTATGAATTCACCCTATTCAGTGAATAATATGTAGATGGATTTTACTATGTTTTTGAATAGTTTATTACAATATATTTTACGCCTGATATTTTAACTATGACTATAGAAAGATAATCATTTTTCATACGTGTTTCCTTAAATATTTCATTTTAGTTACACTATTTTATCCTATTTGAGTCACAAATTTTAAGTTAACAATTTCAATTACTTGAATGATTTATTGAATACCTTTGTGAGTTTTAGTACAGTGTAACATATTGTTCTACCAATTTTTCCTTGTATACATACATTAAAAATGTTAACACTTTATTTTATGTTGAAATTTAAGTATAGCATTTGATCTGTTTTTTTCCATTTAAAATGTGGATACCATTATCAATGAATATAAAGATCATGCTACCGAAATTTTTTTAAAAGACTTAATTAGTTTATAAAGAATTTTGCAGAGGAGATTAAAAGTTTGTATCATGAACCATTAATTTTAGTGATTTTTTTTTTTTTTTTAAAAAAATTCAAAATCTGACACTGAAAAATTCTTAATTATTTTTAAAAAACACTAAAATTTTAGCCATTAAATTCAAGATACATCATAACACAATGATTTGTTTGTTAAAAATATCGCAATTAAATTATTTCAGAACTTTACATTACCATCAATATTAAAAGATTGTTCTTTAGCTTAATAGAGAAAAATGGGTTTTTTAATTGAAATTTAAAATTTTAAAAGCAATTTTAAATTTGAATAAATTTTTAATTCTTATGTTGTCATTAATTGTTAAATTCCAACCAAATATTCATATCTAAATATATGAAAAATCTATATTTTGAATTTTTACAGGATCTCCAGCAATTTATAGAGAGAGATTGAAGATAAAATCTTACTCAAGTTTAAGTGCTAAAAATTCATTATTTTTCTTATATGTTTTAAATGATTCAGTTTTGTTCTAAATGTATAATTATATTCATTTGTATAAATTTTATTTTCTGATACGTTCTAAAATTTAAATATGAGACATAAGCAAATTTTAGAGTATTAAATTTTTATAATTACACTGTACAGCGACTTATTTTTCTTGCTTATTTATTGCATTCAGCAATTAAAATTTCTACTATAGTTAAATTTTTGCTTCTGAGAAAATGAAATAGTACATAATGAAGTTGCCGTGTTTTTGCTTTTTCAAATACATCAATGTAAACTTTTTAATTAAATGAGAATTATTTTTTATATTTCTATAAAAACACATTGAAAATTTAGCAACTTGTTTGTGCATGATATATAAAATTACATTAAATGTAAGCAATTCATTTCTTCATTCCTTAAAATTTTCAGTTAGATAAAAAATAGTTTTCTAAATTCGTAAAATGAATTAATCGTAGGTTACGGTAAGTACAAGAGTCCGCTATAAGACCAAATTGCCGGGACTAGTTAAATTAACTAATGACCCCGTGTGGAGGAGACGCACAGCGTTGCTTGCGTCTGACCAGGGCTAGGGAAAACATAAGGGCTCACCGCTTTGATGTATCGCATGGCGCCTTATCACCGGAGAGGGGAAGAGCGTGATGTAACTGGGCATCCACTGGCTGCCATTCTGTATGCTAGCTTGTGTCTGATCGGAGCTTTCTCATTCATTTTGGCTTGTTTAATGTTAATGTTTTCATTTTAAGCAAGAGTATTTTTAAAGAGGAAAACATGACATCGTGTGCTGTTGCTACGTGTTCAAATATCTATCGAAATACAAAAGGAAAACACATAATATTTCCTCGATTTCCAAAAGAAAATCAAATGCTTTCAAAGGAATAGGTGCAAAGATGTCGAAAAAGCGCCAAAATAAACATCAAGAATGCTAGAGTGTGCAGTGAGCATTTTGATTTGAATGAATATATGGACGACACGCAAAATCGACTACTCAAGTTCGAGCAATAATTTCGGATCTTGGCGGGTGTCATACATTGTAAAAAGAACTCGAAATAACTATAGACAAATCGTTTTTTCTTCATCCTTCAAAAGATTCGAAGGAAAATATGGGTTTTCGCTGATATGCCTCATTATATCAAGTTACTAAGGAACTATTTTTTAGATAGTGGTTTAGTTTTGCGTGACGGTACAATTATAAATTCTAGAATATTATATGAGATATTGAATAAAGATGTCGGGAAAATAAAAATTTGCCATAAACTGAAGCCCCAATTTCTAACTGTTAAAGGAAAGGAAAGACAAAAGGTTACACCTACAAAGACTTTATTTTCGGAAACTACTGCTAAAGCTATTATACATTTCACTAGAAATACTAAAGCGGCTACATTTTTTTCATTAATCGATAATTTATTTGATATTATGAACAGCTACGTACCAATACTTCCCAGTAACAAGCCTTTAAAAGCTGCTTTTGGAGTGCAAAAATACTTTGATACTCAAAAAGAAACTTTAAACGCAATCAAGGAGGAAGTTTTCAATTTACGTGTATTTGGAAAAAAATCGGTTTTGCCTTTTCAGAAAGGAATTGCTGTTGCAATTCATCCTCTTTATGGATTATATGAAGACTTAAAATCTATAAATGCATCGTATATTTTAACAAGTAGACTTACTCAAGATGCGCTCGAAAGCCTCTTCAGCCAAATTAGAGGTCTCGGGAGATTCAATGGCCATCCTTCTCCTTCAGAAGTAATTATTCGCTTAAAAAAATACTGTGCTCGCCAATAAATTACCTAATTTGTCACCGAAAGTAAACTCTATAGAAAATGGACCAGACGTTTATTTAACAAGTGAAATGTTAGACTTTGCATTTAATGTAAAAGAACGTCAAGAAATTATCAATTCTTTTGATTCTCAAGATGATGAATTAAATCGTGAATTCTTAATTAATCCCTTACCTTTATCTTGGGAAAATGAACTTGCCTCTTCCAATCCAAATTGTGATATATCTCCATTTGAAAAAGAAGCTATGGTTTATGTGGCAGGTTATATTGCTTATAAAATTAAAGATAATTCACTTGGAACTATATCAAGAAATTCAGTCGATGTGCCGAATCATTCCGAGTGGATTAATTTAATTTCTGCTGGGGGACTTATTGTTCCAACAAAAGCATGGATGGAAACTATGAAACAAATGGACATAATGTTTCGCAAATTTCATGGCGACACATTTTCTAAAGGGAAAAATGTCATAGTAACATTAATAAATGAAACAGAGTCTTCCTTTGCTACTGTAAATCGAAAGGCAATTAAACTTTTTTGTCGCTTGAGAACATTTATACGAATTAGGTATTTAAATAGAAATACAGCGATAGTATCTCGTAATAAAGTTTAACAGAAAAACAAAAAATGAGTCTATAGTCAAAAATCAAAATAAGCTGAAGCTAATAGGTAATATATTTTTATATTGGTTATACAATTTTAATTTGATTTCAATATTAATAATAAATTTTTTGGGTTTATGAAATAATAATCGCAAATTTACTACATATTTGAGAGGCATTTGTAGTTTTTTTCACTTTGATTAAAAACAAAATGAACTTAAAAATAAAAAGTAAGTATTTTGCTTAGAAACTCCAGGCAGCTTATTCTCCTTGGATGCCTGACTACTTCATCAACGGCTATTTCCGGTGACAGTTTTGGGGAGCATTTGAGCCAGCCCTTCTCTTTCCCTAGCCCTGGTGTCTGACGCCCAAGAAAGGGGGGAGCTATGGAATAGGGGGTTGGGTGACTTCCGCCTGCGCGATGCCACCAACGCAGTGCGTACTTGTACGTTGAAGCGTATGGATAGGGAACTGCTCCAAGCGTCTGAAGTGCACGCCACCCCAGAGGATGATAATTGCATGCGTAAAGTGACTAACAAAATACACAGGCACACGAAAATAGGGGGAGGGTAGCAAAATTCAGTGACGCTATTCTACTATTAATATATCATACCGAACGTACGTTTCTATAACGATTTCGTAAGCGCGCAGTGC
>JAJQOW010001419.1:0-50159 GCA_037975125.1 Latrodectus hesperus | reverse complement strand
ATATATATATATATATATATATATATATATATATATATATATATATATATATATATATTGTACCGAGCTCCACGGGTTCGTGTCGATTGAGAGTTGAATAAAGCAACCACTTAATGAACACAAGACTTTTATTCGTAAAAATCTCACTAGATAAACGAAATTCCCGCTGTAACAATCACAATTATACAGCTACAATTCGTCGGATACAATAAGAAACAGCTTCTAATCACAGGTCTCAAATACCTCAGACAGAGAACAACTAGCAGTCACAACTAATCGTCTTCACTAACTGACTGTCTACACAAAACTAAACTCTTCCATGTCGGGCTGCGGTATTTATACCTGACTTGGCGGAGAAATCTACCAATTTCGCCAAGGTTCTGGAAGCTTCTAGGCTATCTCGAAAAATATTGGTCCTAGAGCTTAGGTGATGGATGTTTCCAGAAGTATCGATTTCTCGCCAAGTCGCCAAAAATCTCGCCAACCGTCGCCAAGTCGCCAAGAATCTCGCCAACTGTCGCCAAGTCGCCAAATCATTAGGAAATCCGCTTTTAAACTACAACACGTCTAAATACCGCAATTTTTGCCCAAAATGTGAGAATTTCTGATCTGTCTGAGATATTTTAAGACAAATATAATCATTATTTACAAATTTGTAACATTGCCCCCCTCTCAAGGACTGCACGTCCCGGGCAGTACAATCCCCTGATAGGAGGCTAAATTTAATATAAAAGAATTTACATTTCAAGAGGATACAGAGCACATTACATACACTAAAAATACAAGAAAATAGAAAAGATTAAAATTATCTATACTATTTACAAACAGACCATGGTCTACTGATTTTTACTCTACATTACGATAAGGAGCTAATCTATCATAATGTACTACCTTTGGTTTTGAAGCAGATGATTTTCTTATACGAACCACGACGTCGTTCAGTCTTTTTAGGACTGTGTAGGGACCTTCCCAGTTGGCTTGCAACTTTGGAGAAAGTCCTTTACGTCGAATCGGGTTCCACAACCAAACTTTGTCACCTTCTTGGAATTCATGTCCCGTCGCTCTTGTGTCATACCTTGTCTTCATTCTTTCGGTCGTCAGGTTGATTCGGTCTCGAGCGAAGTTATGGACATCTTCAAGACGTGCCTGAAGGTCTCGAAGGTATTCCTCTGGCGATGAAGATGTATCCGGTGGACGACCAAACTGAAGATCACAAGGGAGACGAAGTTCGCGACCAAAGAGCATCTGTGAAGGAGTATATCCGGTAGTCTCATGGACAGCACTGCGATATGCAAGCAGAAACAGCGGTAGCTTCAAATCCCAATCTTGTTGATTTCTGGAAACCATAAGGGAGAGGTTATTCAAGATGGTTCTGTTAAACCTCTCTACCATGCCATCCGATTGTGGGTGTAGTGGTGTGGTCTGCGTCTTGTCTATTCCGAGAATTTGACACATTCCTTTAAACACAACAGAGGTGAAATTTGTCCCTTGATCAGAATGAATTTGTAAGGGTGTGCCGAATCTGGAAACCCATTGTTGCACTAGAACCTCGGCTACTGTAGTCGCCTCTTGATCGGGGATTGCAAACGCTTCAGGCCACTTAGTAAAGTAGTCCATGACAACTAGTATGTATTTGTTGCCATTTGAGGATCGTGGTAAAGGACCCAAAATGTCCAATGCTATCCTCTCAAAAGGTGCTCCTACGTTGTACCGCTGCAACCTTCCTCGGCTACGTTTCTTCGGTCCTTTACGTGCCGCACAGTCATCACAAGATTGGCACCATTTCTCTACATCTTGTCTCGTTTTGCTCCAATAGAAGCGTTCTCGAACTTTCTGTAGAGTTTTCATTACTCCGAAGTGGCCTCCAGTTGAGCTACTGTGCAATTCTTTCAAAACATCTGAAATTCTTGATTTTGGAAGAACAAGCTGCCATTTAAAATTACGTCCATCATCGGACTCCCATTTCCTGTATAAGACACCATTTCTTATATGGAGTGAGTCCCAAAGAGCCCAATATTGCTTAGTAGCAGGACTGTAGGTGGAGATATCCTGCCAACTTGGTCTCATACTAGAAGATTCTTTCAATTCAAGAATTGGATTTATATCTGGGTCTTCTTTTTGGGCTTCCCTAAGTCCTTCATCACTCCATGGGTCTGGTTTTGATGGAGATGAAACAGTAACTTGGCGTACCGAAGTATTTATCAGCTGATAGTTCTTCTCTACTCTAGAACAGTATCGGCAGCTTTCATTACACGGCTTCCTTGATAGTGCATCAGCATTTCCATGAAGAGTTCCTTTGCGATGACGTATTTCAAAGTCAAACTCCTGGAGTCGTTGAATCCATCTGGCTACCTGTCCTTCTGGATTTTTAAAATTTAAAAGCCAGGTTAAGGATGCGTGATCGGTCCGGAGCAAGAACTTTCTTCCATAGAGATAATGGTGGAAATGTTCTATGGCTTTGACGATTGCCAGCAATTCCTTCCTGGTTGTACAATAATTCCGCTCTGGTTTCGAAAGACATTTACTCCAATAAGCAATGACACATTCTTTACCATCAATTTCCTGCGACAAAACAGCTCCGATATTTTCGTTGCTGGCATCCGTATCTAAAATGAATATTTTTCCGGGCTGGGGATATGCAAGAACGGGCGAAGATGTCAACGCCTCCTTCAGTTGTTTAAAAGCTTTCTCACATTCATCTGTCCATAGAAATCTCTGTTTAACTTCTGTCAACTTGTGAAGAGGTCTGGCAATACTTGAAAAACCCTTAACAAATTTCCTGTAATATGTGCATAGTCCAAGAAAACTTCTTAATTGGTGGACATCTTTTGGACGACTCCAGTCCTTAACTGCGGAGATCTTTTCAGGATCTGTTCTAACACCTTCAGCAGAGATAATGTGTCCCAGATAGCTTACTTCACGTCGGAATAAATTACATTTGCAAGGATTCAGCTTCAGGTTGGCCATTTTTAATTTTTCCAGCACCTTTCGGATGTTTCTTAAATGGTCTTCGAATGTGCGCCCAACAATAATGATATCGTCCAAATATACCAAACAAGCTTCGTAGGAAAGTCCTCGTAATACTGTCTCCATCAGGCGCTCAAACGTTGCAGGTGCATTGCAAAGCCCGAATGGCATAACCTTGAACTGCCAAAGTCCTTGTCCTGTGGTGAATGCAGTCTTTTCTCGATCCTCAGGATGTATCTCTACTTGCCAATAACCACTCTTGAGATCCAAAGTCGAAAACCATTGTTTTCCGGATAAAGCATCAAGTGTATCGTCAATCCTAGGAAGAGGGTAACTATCTTTTTTAGTGATGTTGTTTAACCGACGATAGTCAACGCAGAATCGGGTAGAACCATCTTTCTTCCGAACTAAAACAATAGGCGAAGCCCAAGGACTCTCTGATGGCTCAATAATGTCATTCTGCTGCATTTCCCTCAGAAGATTGTCCACCTCTTCCTGCTTAGCGAATGGCAATCTTCTAGGATGTTGTTTAATGGGTGGATGATTTCCTGTATTGATTCGGTGCTGCGTCAATTTGGTTCGCCCAACATCATCTGATTTCTTGGAAAAGAGATCTCCGAATTCTAATAATAAATTTCTTGCAGCATTCCTCTGTTTATCATCTAACTCTGCTCTCTGTAGGAGTTCATTAATTAGAGTGTCAGGAGGCTCAGATAGTGTGACTTGACAATTTCGGTTAATACAGGTCACTGGAGTGCAAGTCGCTAGCACTTCTCCTTCTTTTATAAGTTTTACCTTATTACTTAGATTAGCAACTCTTACTGGGATTACATTTCGTGAAAGGTCGACGAGTGAAGAAGCCACTAGTACTCCTTTAACGCTATTGTCGGAATCTGGATATTCAGTCAATCCATAATGAAAATTATTATCTTCTGAAAGAGCTCCGCAAACTATTGTCTCAGTTCTTGGTGGTAATGTTGTTTCACTCTTTGCAGTTATATGATGGACTGTTTTAATATCTGAATATTTCGTCTTAAAAATCGCTATGTCTTCAGAACATGAGTGTAGTTCATTATTTTTAAAATCTAACTTGAAATGGTTTTCTTTGAGAAAGTCCAATCCGAGAATAAATTCGTCATTTATATCAGCGACATATGCCATATGATGGTACACAGCATTACCAAATGCAATGTTTAGATTTACTTTTCCATGCACTTTAATCTTGTCACCTGTCACAGTTTGGAGGGTAATGCAGGGCGGCGTCCAGATGAGTTTCTCACTAAGTTTGCGGGCCAAATCTGTCCTAATGATAGTTACGTTGGCTCCAGTGTCGATTATCATTCTACAGGGAACTTCGTTGACATGTCCCATAACGAAAAGTCCATTGTCACCGCCACTTACGGAAGAAATTTGAAACAATTTGAAATGGGGCTTCTGACTCTCTGGACATCTCCGCCCCGCGAGATGGCCACATATTAGTTTCCCTGCTGTGGTGGAAGATCATTTCCACCATCTTTTCGTTTCGGGCAGTCTCTCTGAACGTGTCCGACTGCACCGCAAGTCCAACACTGAATTTTCTTGTTTCTGCTAACTTTACTCAATTCCAAGTTACGGAATTTTCGCCGCAGATCTTCGATTTGCTTTCTGAGATCATAGTCCGTATCAGTAGTAGAGACGGCTCTGATTGAGTGCCGGTCTTTACGCGCGGCTTGCTGGGCAGCCTCTATCTTATGTGCGTAGACTAGGGCAGATCCAATATCTTTGACATCGGCGAGTCTAAGTGTTTTCTGTATCTCCGGATCCCGCACACTATCGATGAAGTGATGGAGAGCCAGATCTTGACGTGTCTCAGCTGGGCAGTCCGAAAATGCTAGATGGGAAAGTCTCTGAATATCGGCAGCCAATTCTTGCAGACTTTCGCCCGCTTTTTGATAGCGGGACTTTAACTGTAGTCTGCTATATTCCTTAGTGCACTTATCTCCAAACCGCAGCTCAAGCGCACTCGATAGGGCTTGGAAATCGTGCCTCTGCTCCTCCGGAAGCGTCTCGAGGATGTCAGCCGCGTCTCCTCTTAAAGAAGCCGCCAGGTGAAAAGCTTGGGCTCGGGGATTCCATCCATTAGCTTCCGCTACCATCATAAACTGGGTCTTGTATACTTGCCAGGATGATTTCCCATCAAATGTTGAGAGTTTAATATTGGCTAGGGAAGGCACAAATGCCACGTTGGGTTCCTCATGTCTGTTTGACATTTGTTTCTTCAAGCTTTCAATCTCCTTATTGATATCGTCTAATGCCTCTTCCACGTTTTCTTCTATCTCCAGAACTTTAGTTTCTACTGAAGTTACCTTATCTTCCATTGCATTCATCTTCTCCTGAATGATGTTGGAGAATTCTTCTTTAACACTTACAATGTCCTTCTTAAGTTCCTTTTTAAGCTCCTCCTGTCCAGCTTTCATCTCTTCCTTTCCAGATTTTATCTCTTTCATCATCTCGGCTTTAATCTCTTCTTGTCCAGCTTTCATCTCTTCTTGTCTAGCTTTCATCTCTTCTTGTCTAGCTTTCATCTCTTCTTGTCCAGCTTTCATCTCCTCCTGTCCAGATTTTATCTCTTTCATCATCTCGGTTTTAATCTCTTCTTGTCCAGTTTTCATCTCAGCCATCTGCTCCGCTAATTTTTCGAGAAGACTTTTCATTAAATCCATATCCATTTTTCTTGTGACACGCTGCATCAACTCTTCAACCCCACTTCTGACACCAGTTGTACCGAGCTCCACGGGTTCGTGTCGATTGAGAGTTGAATAAAGCAACCACTTAATGAACACAAGACTTTTATTCGTAAAAATCTCACTAGATAAACGAAATTCCCGCTGCAACAATCACAATTATACAGCTACAATTCGTCGGATACAATAAAAAAACAGCTTCTAATCACAGGTCTCAAATACCTCAGACAGAGAACAACTAGCAGTCACAACTAATCGTCTTCACTAACTGACTGTCTACACAAAACTAAACTCTTCCATGTCGGGCTGCGGTATTTATACCTGACTTGGCGGAGAAATCTACCAATTTCGCCAAGGTTCTGGAAGCTTCTAGGCTATCTCGAAAAATATTGATCCTAGAGCTTAGGTGATGGATGTTTCCAGAAGTATCGATTTCTCGCCAAGTCGCCAAAAATCTCGCCAACCGTCGCCAAGAATCTCGCCAACTGTCGCCAAGTCATTAGGAAATCCGCTTTTAAACTACA
This sequence comes from Latrodectus hesperus, assembly GCA_037975125.1. Lineage (NCBI taxonomy): Eukaryota > Metazoa > Arthropoda > Arachnida > Araneae > Theridiidae > Latrodectus > Latrodectus hesperus. Next base: position 43,945 of record JAJQOW010001419.1, on the reverse strand, counting down.
ACACGTCTAAATACCGCAATTTTTGCCCAAAATGTGAGAATTTCTGATCTGTCTGAGATATTTTAAGACAAATATAATCATTATTTACAAATTTGTAACAATATATATATATATATATATATATATATATATATATATATTTATATATATATATATTTATATATATATATATATATATATATATATATATATATATATATATATATTTATATATATATATATATATATATATATATATATATATATATATATTTTATATATATATATATATATATATATATATATATATATATATATATATAAATATATATATATATATAAATATATATATATATATATATATATATATATATATATATATATATATATATATATATATATATATATAATATATATATATATATATATATATATATATATATATATATATATATATATATATATATATATATATATATATATATATATATATATATATATATATATATATATATATATATATATATATATATATATATATATATATATATATATATATATATATATATATATATATATATATATATATATATATATAAATATATATATATATATATATATATATATATATATATATATATATATATATATATATATATAAATATATATATATATAAATATATATATATATATCGTAGACTTTGAAGGGAAATTAAAAGTATCAGAATCACATTCCAGTTTGTTAATGTAATTTCTAAAAGAAACTAGCATTCATGATAAAATAAATTTTTTAAAAAATATATAAAAAGTAAGTTATCAAAAGACATATTTTCTTTGGAAATCATATTTTGTTTCCAAATAAATGATGTTTTCAAGCTATATGATTTCTAAAAAAATTAGAATATACACCTATTTCATCACTATTATTAGTCATAATATAAGCAATACTACTTTTGTACATTAAATCTCTTTTTCTGTTATATAAAAACCATCATTTGAAAAAATATATTTATATAATGAAATTATTATAAGCAAAAATAAAGAATATTGACAGTTAAATTTCCACAGGAAAAGAAAAAGAAAGGAAAAAAAGTCAGAGGAAATGTTTGGAAAAATTGTTTTACAAAACAGCTAAAAAAATCATGACTAAAATGTGTTTCATTTTAGCTAAATATGTTCAAATACAGATGAAATTATCATTGTATATCATGTTAACACAAAAGAAATAATAAAAACTCATTAAATTACTGCATCTTTTACTTTTATTAAAACTTATGTTTTTAATTAATATACAATAAATGAGATACTTTTCATCAATTACATATTTTTTTACAATTACAAATAAAGATTGTGCATTACTTTGTATACTTTAGAATAACAATAAATACTAGTTTTATTAAGTTGGAATATGTCCTGAATTTATCCTTAGCACAGTTAAATGATTTGTGATTTATGCATTAAATAAGGCTTTGGCCACCCTTTTTTTCACAGAAGTATCTATATAGCACAGAAATCAAAATTACAAATACAACTTATTTGCTTCCAGTTCATTTTTCAAAGAAACTACAATTAAAGTCCAAAGATCCATCTTATCCTGTACTAAAAAATATGACATTGTAATTGCAATTACATCAAAAGTATATAAACAACCGAATATTGTTAAGATAATTTATAAAATAATCATAAAATACAATAAATTATAATTGCATGGGTATTTGCATTGATCTGACAATGCTAACCCAATAAAAAGCTCACTTTAACTAATCCCATAGAAAACAAAAGATGAAGAAGACCATCAATTAAGTGGCTAGACTTAGTCAAAAAGGACTTAAATCTGATAAATAAGGAAAACTAGAGGAGCCTTGCATTGAATATGACCAGATGGCAAAGATTATTAGGGATGCTTATGACTTGTAACAGGTAATTATAGAAGCACAGCCTTGCCACAGGCTTTAAAAAATAGAATTCATATAAGTATATAAGCACACAATTATCAAACAAATATAATTAAACTGTATTATAAACCACCAGTCGAGTTGGTAGCTGATTGGTTACAGCTCAATTCAAAAACTTAGGGATTCAGTTTCCATTTACAGAATACATATTCATTGTGATTCAAAATCCATTTTAAACTGTATACTCCAGTCAGTATAAAAAAATGACAGTAAAACAACAAACTAAGAAAATTAGATTCATATCAATAACTTCTTCTTAATGTATTTCCAAAATATTAAATGCATTCAACACAACTTTTCATCATTCCCATCAAGCAGTTCATCTATTATTGTGTTTGGTTTAATGAAAATTGCTTATGAAACTTTGTTTATAAATCTAATAAAAGAAAATGTGTTATTCTAAGTAAAACGTCTATTTGTGCATTAATATCACAATTACAGCATGCTGTATGTGAGATGCATGCCTCGACAGTCTGCTGGGAACAAGCCCACCATTGCTTTGACACAGTGGATGACAACCAATCTATCACAAAATAACATCACACATATCCGAACTAAGACATAGCCTTCCACCAAGTTAGCATTTAACAATGTTTAAATTTTTATTAACAACCAAACAATACATATTTATTTACTATAAGTTCACTTTGTGAAATCGATTTTAATCTTTCTATAATTATTGCAGAATTTATTACTCAGTATTCTAAAAGAAAATTCATTTTAATAGCTCAATATAGGATTTTTAATTTCGTTTATTGTTTTATAAAGTATATATTTGGTTAATTTTTGAATACATATATATATATACTATATATATATATATATATATATATATATATATATATATATATATATATATATTCTTTCAATAAATAACTGATACTTGGAAGTTTGAATAAACTTGTCTATCACACAATGGTCACTTGCACATGATGGCTAATTTGACTGGGACTTACACTTAAAAATGCATTCTGAACCATAACAAACATTCAAGCCCAAGGTGAGATCAAACCCAACAAAGGCCAGAATGCTAACCATTCGGCTGGCAGCTTGACCAAATACCAAGAAGATCTAAGAAATAATAAAAATTATTTTAATGAAACAAATCAGTGAGTAAAATATTTAGGTGGCTAAACTAAAAACAATTTTTAAAAAAACATGTTTTTGATAACATTTTACAACATTTAAAAAAATGTAACTTTCATTTAAAGTAAATCTTCCTAATTAGAAATTAATTGAAGTTGTTTTAAAACTGGAAAAGCATTTTCAATGTTTTTATTTAATATATTTCTTGTAATTTAATAAAATTTAATTTAAAAAAACAAGATTTTTTTTAAATTATTGGAAATTTTTAGGAAGTAATAAAGAAATTTAAAACAAGCAATTATTTTTAGTAAAATATTTTTGAAATACATAAATATTATTTCTGAATGATAAAATAATTTAAATGAAATAAGACTAGTTTAAAAAATGTTTTATTTTCTAAAATGCTTTTATTTACTTTACATCCATCATAATAAAAAATCATAATCCTATTTTTCAAAAATTACAAATATAATTATAAAAATATAATGAATCATAGAAAATATGTCATTAAAAATATTCTTACTTTCAGAAATATTAGTTTCTTTTTTTAATGAAACAATATATTTTATGTTTAAAAAATTTAAATTACAATATTTTGTACTTAAAATTTTATTAACCTAAATATTACTAATGAATACATTTAATTAGAAGATACGTTTAGATTAATTTAATTTCTGATTAGTTAGGTATCTAATCTTATAGGTGCCTATAAAAAATTTTAATTTTTAATAAAACAGAAGTGAGGTAATGCAAAAAATGGGGAATTTAGAACTGATTTTGTAAAAAAGTTAATTATAATACTGATTCTCAAAATATTATTAAACTGCAATATCTTAATTACACATTAAAACAATGTATTCCAAGAAAATTAATTCCTATTATTCTTATTCCAAGGTAATTATTATAATTTCAGCATTTTAACATAATTTGAATGTTTTGGAAGGAGTATAAATGAAAACAAAAAATACAATAACAAATAAAAGTCAGTGATAAAATTTTTCAATTTATTTTTACAATAAAGTTGGTTTGTTTGTCGCTCAACGGTCATTTTTTGCACACGGGGCTAATTAGACCGGGACCTACAGTTTAAAGTGGATTACAAAACACTACAAATATCCATGCCCAAGGTGGGATTCGAAACCACAAACTGTATTTTTACAAAAAGGAGCTTAGTAATCGCTTATATATACCTAATCATTAACTAAAAGTAACATATGCAAACAATGTAAGAGTAGTTCACACTTATGAGACTATACAAATATTTCTGTTGTGGCTGACAAATTGTGACAGTTCTAATGACTAGCATGATAATTCAGTTTCAGAATCTTTTCAAGCAAGTTTTCACATAAGTGATGAATTAAGTAATAACTGAAAATAATTTGTGTTTCAATAATGATTTGCCTGCAAACAAAATTAGTACATATATATATACATAATAAATTAATAAAAATGATTTCCTTTGCATTGAAATCAATAAAGTTACACTCTTCAGAGACAAATTAATCTGAAAACAAAACAAAATTGCTTTCTATTATATTTAATCATACATTAAGGCAAGAAAAAGTTTAAATGATAACAATATTATAATGAGAATTAAGTAATTCAACATAATGACAGAAAATAGAAAATTATTCAAGCTTTATAAAAATATATATGTATATATAATTTTCATAAAATTATATTTGTATTTATTTCATACAGCACAATTTGACTAATACAAAGGCAAGATTTCTTGCAGATTTAAATACATTTTGGAATTACTTTTTAATTGCAAAATTAATCACAAACAAAAATTAATAAACTGGAAAAAAATGATTTTTCAAATTATATGGGATTCAGTTATTCGTATGAGTAGAATTTGCAGGAAATATTGTAGTTTAGATAATTAAATGCATTAAGTGAATTAAAAATCCCAGATTTGATTCTAATTACAATTACATAATTGAAAGTAGATGTTGCTCTAATGCTTTCTGCGAGAAAATTTTTCAGAGAATGCTTAAGAACTTTGCGAATTTCTTATTTTGTAATACATGAAGGTTGAAAAGTTTGCAACAGTTTTGAGATGTGATGCTATACACTGTCAATACTTGTATTCAATAAATATAAAGATAAATGTAAAAGTTTTATGCAATTCTGTTTATGAAGACATTAAAACATTGCCTTCGTATATCATTAATAATTCTGCTTAAAATTTTTATTGAAAATTCACTACTAAATAATTGCAATAATTATAAATATTTTCATTGTAATGGATAAGTTTCATTTTTCTGCAGAGTACTTTATATTTCAGGACAAAGATCTTTTCAGATTTTGTTATATTCACAGCTTAATACAGGAGATTATGATCAATTGCATAATTAAAGTTTATTGAAAATTTTAAATGAATTATTATAATAAGTTTATCTCCTTTAATATTCAAATCATAAAGAGAATCTACATAGTTAAAAAATTCAAAAAAGAAATTTTAATGCTATAAAATATAATATTGTAACTAAAAATGGCTGTAGTATAATATTGCAATTCACAAAGCAAATAACATTAACTCACTTCTGATGAATTTGTGTGGTAATATCCTAGTCAACAATAATTCATTCAAGAGTTGTAAAATATGTTGAAAGTGGCTAAAATAATTCTGCAAGAAGTACAATCTTGAAACAATACATTAATATAAAGCAAAACTAAAATGTTAACTATGTGAGTTCAAGCATTAATATAGTTTAAAAACAATGAAAACTTAGATAAAAATGCTTTGTATTTCAAGAAGTGTATGTAAATGAACCAAAATTGTGAAAATATTTCAGATGATTTTTCATCAGAAAATGACAAGCTCAACAAAAATCCCAAATTGACTTATAACCAGTATTGAAAACAGTCAATGAAGGTGACTAATCACACACAAAGCTTTAGTCAACTTTACAGAAAAAAATATAGAATAAATTGCATTTAAAGAAGTATAATCTTAAGCATAAGAAATAAATCTTAAGCATTTGCAGAATTTATTCTGTAACATCAGCATAAAAACAAAAAGGCAGAAGAAAAGATTTTTGATATTCTAATAAAATAAACTTTAGAGACTTAATATTAGCTTCATTATTACTTCATCACATAAAAATATTTTTCCTAGACTAAGTATTTAAACAAAAATAAAATTTCCTATGAAAGAATAAAATGCAGTATAATTTGTGGTTTCATAATTTTGTAAGACATTTAATACTAAATAAAATGTTCCTAAGCACAAGTAATGTTATCATATGGTTATTAAATATGCTTTCAACTAGCCTTATGCAATCAAATTTTCCTTATCAGAAGACTGAAATACTTTTGCAATCAATGAAAATTGTTTATTACTGATACACTGGTGGCTTAAAAATTAATTCTAACACTATGGCTGGTATTTGTGGTCCAACTGATGGTACAAAGTTGTCATTCCTTTAAGTAAAACATACAACTGTATTTAAAACAGAAACCTTTGCCATTCTCAAGTACAGTAGAATATGCCTGATCAGAGGCTATTTTTGCAAGAGTATAGTTATTTGTTCTGATAATAAAGTTTCATTGAAGCCCGGTGCCTTAGTGGCAGTGTTTCACGCTCCCATGACATAGGTCGGAGGTTTGATCCTTGAGCTGGGCAAGGTTGACTCAGCCTTTCATCCCTTCAGTGGGTCGATTAACTGAGTACCAAGCATGCTTGGGAACTAAACATTGAGGGTCTTACGTTAGGCTGACCACCTAACTGGGACATATGCTTCACACCCCAGGGCCCTCGGTCATTAAAACAGTTATGGGAACTGTAGGCCTTGGCCCACATGGGCTGTCGTGCCATGGAGTTTAATTTAATAAAGTTTCATTATTGGACTTGCAGAAGTATACTTCAACCTCTGTTTTTGTCAGTGAATACAACTTTATTCTGTACAAATTAGCTAATGATAATTGTCGCATCTTAATGTAGGTTCTGGGCACTCTGATAGCCATAGCAATGAGTTAGCTGATGAGCTGGCAAAAAGTATATCTATAACAGATTTTTTTTTTCTGGACTAGCATGACGTAATGCAAAAGAACTGATCGAAGGCAGTCTCTGATCTCTTCAGAAAACAAGTTTTTGAAGCTGCATAACAGCAGTGATCAAAGACAAACAAAACAATTTAGTATTTGTCCTGGTAAAAGACAAAAAGAGTTATTAAAATTCTGTATAAGCTATTTAAGAAGAGTAGGCTTCTAACAGGACACTGCCACCTTAAAAGACATCTCACTATAATGGGAGTATTAGGAGATCCTATTTGCAGAGGTTGTCAATATAAGTAGAAAACTTCTTTACATACTCTATGCAAATGTGAAACTTTTTCAGCAAATAAATGTGAACATTTGAGTCAGCATTTAATTGAACCATTGATGCTACAAGATATCCCTGCTAAATGCCAGCTGAAATTTTTTTCTTCAGCTATTCATCACTTAAAATAAGTGTTTTCTTCTTAGGGCATAAATAGTTGCAGGGCTAGATTCTCTTGGTACCGCCCAACCCTAAATCTAATCCTATTTAAAATAAAATAAATGTGAAAGAAATAAGCAGCTATCCAAGAACAATAACTATGAAGAAAATAATTTCATTACATTATTCTTTATTATAAAATAGTAATTTTAACATACAATCAAATTTTATGACAAGAAATCAAATTAGAGGGTAATAAAAATTTCTTATTGAAATAGAAATTCCTTTAAGCTTTCTCATTTCACACTCACTGATATATTTCTCTAACTGCAACCTCATTATACTGCTTACTTTTTAACATTATTTAGAACTGTTTCAATGCAAAAGAAAGATTATTGCAGTAATAGTGTAATTTCCCAATACATATTCAGCCAGAATAGAATGAAAAAGAAAAATGTTATACTGAGCATCACAAATATTGAAATGAAAATGTAGCGCAGTTACATAATAAAGCGATTCAATGATTACACACATGCAAAATGTAAAAATACATAAAAAATTTATGAAAAAAACCAATTATTTTTAATACAAATATCAAACAATAGGTACAACATTAAATATTTAAAAATATATGACATAATTGTATAATTTCAACTATTTGAATTAAGTATGTTTGTGTCTGGATAAAAGTAAATTGAATAAGACTGGATATATTTTTAATAGAATAATTTAACTTCCACAAATACTTGAGTAGAGTGCAATTTTAGAATAGCAATATATATCACTTAAAATTAAATATTTCTCAAAAATATTTTATTTTGGAAACAAATGTATAAATTTAAGATTTTAATTACAATAAAATTTTATTTAAAAATACTTATTTATTGCTATATTTGAATCTGTTAAAATTTATAATTTATAGTATTTTATAAAATTGTAATAAATTGTTTGATTCATTATATTTTCGGATTTTATACAATTAATTGCTTAAAAAATGTTAAAAATTTTTCCTACCTCTTACATAATTGTGTTCATTCAGAAAATGCTAATTTTTCCCAATAGAAGTGCTAGTCAAATTCAAATATCTAAATCACTCTGTTTGGCTAAAAAAAGCTACTGTGACAAAATATATTTTTATGCAATTGATTTTTTACATTAGTATGGTTGATTATTCGAATCAAGAGCTTATATAACAGCATAATTATTAACATTTTGCTTATTTTTTTAAATTTAAGTTTAAATCTGATAGGAAAACAAGAATGGTAATTATGACATTTCAGTCTCTTTAAATCATATTGAAATATATCTCCACATAAACTGCTTTAAAATTTCAGATGAATGTCTACAATTTATCAATAGAATGACAATAAGGCCAAAATTAAAAATCATTGAAAATTCACGAAAAACAACTGAATGTAAAGTTTTATTATAATTAAAAAATTACTTATTAAAAATAACACAAGAAAATGGTTGATCAAAAATACACTTTTAATTGTTTTATATTCAATAAAGGCAATATTAACTATTTAATATATACAATGGTTGAAATTAAAGGTTAGATTTGCAATTATATTTTTGGTACATGTATAAAATCCTGTCAAACAAAAAGTTGACGGAAATATTATTTAACATTAAGTTTTACACTGTTTCTCAATAGATATTTAATCTGAATTTAAAGAGAAAGTAGAATATACAATCAGAAAAAGATGTGGCAGTTCATTTGAAAAGGCAATTAAATATAAAAACATTTTTAATTCAACAAAAAAAGATTAAAATAAAAAATCTTAAAAAATAGCATTACATAAATATTATTTCTAATTTGGTAGTTACCAACTTTTTATCAAGAATAGAAAAATCTGAGTGCAGTCAAAGCAGTAATATTGAAACTCTAATCAAGTTCCTTATCAAATATATGCTTGTTTGTCAGCCTTTTAAGTAGAGTAAAGCTCTACTATTATTTTCAAGTCAAATTTCATATCATGATAACTAGAACACAGTTTTAGATTTAATTTAATAAAAAAATAAATAGATTTAATAAACAGAAATAAAAATAATAGATAGATTTAATAAATAAAAAAATAATAATAAAGTTTTTTTTAATGCTTAAAATTTGTTCTGCAATAAATGGGTCTCAAATTTTCATCATTATGTGATGTAAGAACAGAGAAATAACAATTAGAATTGAATTCCTGATGAAAGAAATACAAATAATCTATTGAAGTAACAAACGTGTACTTGGTAAATAATCTGCTATTATTAGCAAATTGGCGTGTAATTTGAAGCCATTTTTTTCCCTGGTCAACTCAATCTTATGTATACACCCATTTTTTTATTTTTTTTTTATTTTAGTAGCTATTTATTTAAGAGTCACACTTTCATAAATCTAGGGATTTTTTTCATAGCAGTTCACACATAACACGAAATTAAACGCTTGAAACTAACAGAAATAAAATTGTTTTGTTTTAACTGATTTTGCAGCAAACAAATTGTTTTCTTAAAAAAGCAGTACTTTCATCTTTATTCTTTACTTTTGTAATGCATACTATGATTAGATAATATTGATAGTCGTGTTAATTTTTAATATTTTTAATTTATAAGTATTTATTTAGGCACATTAGCATCCTGCACATAATTATATTATTTTCTTTTAGTAACTGCATAAAAATTACAGGACATTGCAAATAATAGTATAATAAATTATGTGATCCAAAAATGTCGAAAATATATAAAATTGAAAAGATGAAAACCATAGTTACAATAAAAACCAGCAAAGTTTTAATTTAGCTTGAAAGTTAGTTTTATTTCAGCTTAAGAAATTACTGGACTCAACCTTTTATAAAATTAGTACTTCTTGCTGGTTAGGTTAGGTACATGCTTTATTTAGGTGCTAGGTTAGGTTAGGTTAGGTTATGACAAAAAACTGTTTTGGAGCTTTATGCTCATAGGCTTATAGCTCGCATTGAGTAAGATTGAGTTTTTATTTGAAACCTAAACAAAAATTGATGGATTGATGATTTTGAAAAAAAAAAGGACAATAAAAACGAAAAGATAAGCACGGTGTTTGATTGACAAATGAAGGGGAGGCTGCTTGGAAATACAAACACGAGAAAAAAATTAGAATCCATTAATTTGTTTCAAAAAAGAAATTGTTGCGTCAATTTTCTCTTTAGGGCTCGTTGACAAATCTAAAATCCAAGAGAAAGAAAGAGCTCCAATTCCAAGTTTTTCTCTTAAGGAATTTCTTGCTTGATCATATCGAGGACACGATAGCATTATGTGATCAATGGTTTCTCTTTCTCCACAAGAGCATTTATCCGTTGAAGAAAGTCTAAATTTGTGTAATTTAGCATTTGTCGGAAAAGATCTAGTTCTAACTCTAGCTAGCCACACTTCTTCAAGGCGAGAATTAATATAATTGCGGTGAATTTTCGTGATAGAAGACATGTGCGAAAAGTTAGAGGCATATTTGCTATTTTCCCATTCGTTGTTATTATAATTGATAAAAATGTTTCTTATATTATGGATAAGGTCTTCAGGTGAAATTGAGTGCAGAATATAACTTTTATTAATGGACAATTTTGCAAGAGCATCTACTTTTTCGTTCCCTGCAATTCCGGAATGACCAGGAATCCAAACTAATTGAATAGATTCGCAAATCTTAGTTGCATTTCCTAAAGCTGGTCCGATGTGTTGAATGATGGTTGGGGAAGAGGTTGAGAGAGTTTCCAAACTGCTTAGACAGGATAAGGAGTCTGATAAAATGATATAGTTGGAGGGAGAAATACAGAATTTAGTCACCGCCAGATATAAAGCCAAAGCCTCTGCTGTAAAGATGTAATTAGAGTTATTGATTTGCCCGGAAACAAAGGAGTTATTACTGCTGTCATAAACAGCGATTCCAAGTTTATTTTCTATTTTAGATGCATCAGTTAATAATAATATGTGATTGGACCATTCAGAAGTACTATGCATTTCAAAGAGGTCATTGATAGTATTTGTTGGAAGATTTTTAGTCTGAAAAGTGTATTTTCTAAGAAATATTTTAAAATTATTATTAACAGAAGTAGGTTTTGCAGGAACTCTTAAAATATGTGATTCTTGAATTCCATTTTCTTCAAGCCATTTTTTCACTCGCAAAGATAGAGGAAGAGCACCCGAGATATGGCTGTATGGCATTGATTCCCACAAACTACCACATGGAGATCTAGTAGAAAGTGCAAGATTTCTAATGTACATCCTTGTAGAGAGAAAGTTCTGTCTTACAGTAAGAGGTAAGACCCCTGATTCCTTCAGAAGAAGTGGAATTGGTGTCCAGCGAGGAAGACCTGTAGCAATTCTAAGAACTGAGTGATATATCGGATCCAAGATTTTTCGGTCTGATAAGCTCGCAGATGTAAATACATGACATCCATAATCGAGGCTACTTGTAATGAAGGACTGAACAATTTGAAGTAAGTGATTAGTTTTTGCTCCCTATCTGTTACCTGCAATTGCTTTTAAAACATTAATTTTCTTCTGGATAGATTTTTTTTTCATTTGAAAATTATACTTGAAGGTTAAGTTATTAGTAAAATAGAGGCCCAGAATTTTTATGTGCTTAGACCAAGAAATAGGTAATTGGTTGATAGTTAGTTCAAAATTTACGGGATATTTTTTGGAAGAGAAATCAATGACTGAACATTTTGAGAAATCAATTTTTAGTTTCCATTCATCACACCATTGTTCAAGTTTTATGATTGCAGTCTGCATTTTTTGCTGTAGATTTTCTTGTGATGTGTGAGCAGCCAAAAGGATTATGTCATCAGCATAAATAAAACACTTAATGTCAGGAGAGAGAACTTCGTAAATATCTGACATATAAATCATAAAAAGAAAGGGAGAAAGAACACTGCCTTGAGGAACACCTCTATTAGAGAAAGTGGGTTGAGATAAAGTTCCACGCCATTTCACTTTAAAACTTCTATCCGATAAAGAATCCAATATCCAATGAGCCGCATTTCCTCTGATATCAAATTGGAGGAGCTTATAAATAAGACCGTCTGGCCACACTGAATCATAAGCTTGAGATATGTCTACAGTTGCGCATATGATATATTTTCTCTGTGAGCGTAAAGCAATAATATGATGATGAAGCATAGAAAGAACACTATTGCAACCTCTATGAGGCATAAATCCATGATGATTTTGATGAAAATATTTGGAAAGGGAGATATGATTTATTAGGCGATTTAATATCATGCGTTCCATGACCTTACATAGAACGCTTGTTACCCTAGTACAAACTTAAATTCATATATTCAGTGCTTTTAAGTTTTAGTCTAGTACAGTTCTATATTTAATTTTCTTATCACCATATTTATCATGCATTTAAAATACTTGTGCATTATTTTCAACTTTATTTTTTGCTATGCCTGACCGGCATACTCCTGTACCATTTATTACAAACACTTAAAATTTTACTTTGCCGAACTGGCATATCGAATTTCATGATTAAATTAACTTACTGTATACGCATGCCAGTTCGTCAAAGAGGGCGTATCCCAGGTGTTTTAAAAACACTGATTTCAGAAAATCAAACTCTGGTGTCTGATGGTTTTGGTTGGAAACTTTTATGTTCATCGGTATTATAATTTTACTTATTTCTGTTAGTAATGAATTATTTAATTGGAATATCTTTATCTATTCTGAAATTTTAAACTTAATTTATGTTATGTAATTATTATATATATTTAGTATCAATAAATAAAGCTTATTACTTTTGAGCTATTTATTGGCATGTTATTAGTTTCTTATTTATTAATAGAACGAAATACTTTAGGTATTTAAACTAATAGCTGGCATTCCTTTAACTGCATTAAAATATAATATTTGCAGCTCTGCTTAGCGTGGTAATTATTTTGGCAATTAGCCTAATGGTGGGTATTGGTAAAAAGACATCTGCCCACAGATATTTAAAAAGTAGTATAGACTGACAAAAAGGTTATGGGCCCAGGTTACGTATTAAATATCTTGAAATTTATCTCGGAATAATTAGTCAGTTATAATACTTTAAGCAAACTTTTACCCATCTTAAAATGTATTAGATTATTTAAGATGGGGGGGCTATATTGATATAAATTTTTCAATTTAAAATAATAATAATCAAATTTTATAAATTAATCTTTTCTCAAAAAAAAAAAAAAATTGTGATTTTGTTAATTTTTCTTGCCATGGCTACTTACGCAATTAATAAGTTAAGCAACCAAAACTATGAGACATGGACTTCAGACATAAAGTTCATTCTGATGGAGAGAAATGTGTGGGAGGTTGTAAAAGGAGCTGAAAAAGCTCCCATTCCACCGATATTAAAAACTGAAACTGGTTCATTCGAAGATTTGAATGATACTGCATATCTCAAAAGTCTTAAAGAATTCAACAAAAACAAAAACATTGCTTTATCTCTGATATATTTGAATATTGATGAAGATTATCGACGTATAATAGATGGAATAGAAGATCCAGTAGTTGCTTGGGAAACATTGTTGAAATACTTCCATCCAGATACAAGAGCGAATCACATGACTATATTTTCAGAATTATGTGATACTAAAATGTTACTTGAGGAAAGTATTCTCATGTTTTCAACGAGATTATTAAAAGTCTACAACAGATTGAAAACTATAGATCCTACTTTTAATGAAAAATATGCTAGTTTTCAACTTCTGAGATATCTTCCTATGCATTTCGACAGAATAGTGCAAGTTATTCTTGGTTGGCCGGATGAAAACTTTAACTACAAAGCTATTACAGACGCCCTGAATGCAGAAGAGGTTCGTCTTCAGTTACGAGAAAAAGACTCTCTAACGCAGGCTAGTGCAGTAACATCTGTGAAGAAACAAATTCTCTGTTATGGTTGTCAAGAGCCTGGGCATTATAGAAATTCATGTCCTCTTAAAGTACAATCACTGAAAGTATCCAGATGTTTTAGACGAAAATACAGGAGCCATTCCAGATGTTATAGTCCAGAATGTAGGAGCCAAACCAGACGTTTCAATCTAGAGTCCAAAGGTCCGTACAGAGAACCCAGATCTGACTTTGTGGCAGAAAGGAACCAGTCACGTAGTTCAAATTCCACTTATCAAAATCAACCTCGTTTCTCAAGGTGTAAGGACAAACATAAGCGTGGTACTGTATCTAGAAACATCACTTCGACAAACAAAGACGGACATTCGCTATGTAAGTCAAATTTTTCTATTACAAGTTTATTTAATCAAACTAAAGAAAGAGTGAATTGGGTTTTTGATACAGCAGCTTCACATCACTTTTGTAAAGAAAGAGACCTCTTTATTAATTTTGTACCCTTAATCAATGAAAAGATATCAGTTGCCATTGACGGTGTTGACTTTCCTATTGAGGGTAAAGGAACTGTTAAATTGTTATTTGGTTTACAAAAGTATACATTAAATGATGTAATGTACTCTCCAAATTTACGGAGAAATCTTATTTCAGGTCCAAAACTAGATATTCAGGGTTTTGTGTATCATGGCGGTAACGGTGTAGTGAAAGTCTCAGAAAAAGGGGGAAAACGGTTTTTAAGGCCATTTTAAAAGAAGGTATTTACCAAGTTTCACCCCGTATAGTTAAAGCTGACAAAAACGTTTCATTTACAACCAACTTAAAAGATAGCAAAGCTCTTGAACTATGGCATAGACGTTTTGGACATATCAGCACGTCCACTATTTCACATACCAGTAGGAAAGGGGGAGTGATTGGCTTACCACTCTTAAACGATAAGACAGTCTTTTGCGAACCATGTAAAATGAGTAAATATCGAAGAGTTTCATTTAAGTCTCTGAGAGAAGTGAGATCCAAGGCTCCGTTAGAGCTATTATATGCTGATGTTTGGGGTCCTCAATCTGTCAAAGGAAGAATGGGAGAAAGGTATTTTATTACCATAATTGATGATTATTCACGTAAAGTTTCATTATTTCCTATGTCTGAGAAATCTGAGGTTTTTGGTATAATTAAAACGTATATTACCAGAGTTGAAAATATTTTAAATAAAAAGGTTAAGGCATTTAGAACAGATAATGGGACAGAATTTGTGAATAGACAGATACAAAATTATTTTGCTGAAAAAGGGATCGCTCATGAATTAACGAATATATTCACCCCGGAACAAAACGGTGTTAGTGAAAGATATAACCAAACTGTCGCAAGTGGTGCTAGAGCAGTTCTGCAGGAATCTGGTCTTCCTAAGTGTTTTTGGCCGGAAGCCATGCTATATTTTACATATACTTGGAATAGAGTGTGCCACAATAAGCTGAACAAGACGCCTTGCGAATTATTCTCAGGATCCAGACCCTCTGTCAAACACTTAAAGCCTTTTGGTACTGTAGCATATATAGGTGTACCCCGACAACATAGAAAAAAGCTAGATACCAGAGCCCGAAAAGGTTTCCTCGTTGGTTACGCATTTCGTACAAAAGGATACCGGATTTGGATGCCAGAAACAAACAAAATAATTGAAACTATTAATGTTTCTTTTAATGAGAAAGTTGTGTACAAAGACACTTTAAGTGGAGCAGTGCTGGGCCCTAGTAACAGGATTTCGACTGTCTCTAATGAATATGAAGTAGGACGTGACGATGATATCGGATACCACACTGTACCTCGTGATTCTGAAAGTGACGACAGTGATCCTGAAGTCTCCATAGACGATATTCCTAGCCCTATATCAGAACCTAGATTAGTAAACTGGGAAAGAAAGGCTATTCAGAGGAAAGATAGATCGCGTACAGATGTCTATTATTATGAAGAAGGCAAGAAAGAAAGGTTAAGATCCCTGAATGATGTTGCAAAATACTGCAGTAAAAATAATATTGTTTTCAATCCTAATTTATTTGATTTTAAAGGAACAAATCGGACACAAGGTCTTGTTTTGAGCAGTCGTGATGCAGTTTTAACAGATAATGAAGATAATGGGACCACCAATAATCTTAGCATATCTAGCTGACTAGATCGCATTCCTATACCAAAGACTTATAAGCAGGCAATTGAATCGGAATATAAGGACGAGTGGTTAAATGCCATGAAAGAAGAACTCTGTATCATGAAGAACCGGGGAGTGTGGCATTTGGAAGACTTACCAGAAAATACCACACCTATTGGATGTAGGTGGGTATTTACCGTAAAAAGAGATGATACAGGTAAAATTGTAAGATTTAAATCTCGACTAGTAGCACAGGGTTATAAACAGGAGAAGGGTATCTCATATGATGAAACTTTTTCCCCTGTGGTCAACTTTAGTTTAATCAGATTTTTCTTTTCGTTGCTCGTATCATGTAAAGGTTGGTACCACCTTCAATGTGATATAACAGGAGCTTACCTTTATGCCCCTTTGGAAGAGCGAATTTATATGACACAGCCTCCAGGTTTTGAAGAAACTAGTCAAAAGAGAAAATTCTGTCGTTTAGATCGAGCTATATATGGATTACGACAAAGTGGTCGACAATGGTTCTATGAGATCCATAATGTTTTGTTAAAAATGGGTTTTTGTAAATTTCAGTGGGGTAACTGTGCTTATTTATTAGGAGATTACTTAGTTTTGATATTGTATGTTGATGACTTTGTTATATTTGGCAGAGACCAAAAGACAATCGATAAAACTATTAATAATTTGAAAAACCATTTTGACATAAAAGTACTAGGTAAGACTCGTACCCTTTTAGGCGTAGAATTTGGTGAGGAAAATGGTAGTGTCTTGATTCATCAACGCTCATACATTAAAGACGTATGTGAGCGTTTCCAACGATTTAAAATACCAATTTCATCACTACCCATATCTAAAGGTTCAATTTATTCTAAAACTTCCTGTCCCTCTACAGCGGAGGAAGAAAGAGAAATGCTAAAATACCCCTATAGAAGTGTATTAGGTTGTCTATCCTTTTTGGCTAATAGAACTCGCCCTGACATCGCTTATGCTGTTAATATATTCAGCCAATTTCAGTCCAACCCAGGGATGAATCATTGGGATGGTTTATTAAGACTTTTAGGTTATGTTATCAACACGGAAGATTTTTGCTTAAAACTTTCTTGTAAACAATTCCAAATTAGAGTTTATTCAGATGCAGATTTCGCTGCAAACCGAGATGACAGAACGTCTCTAGGAGGTCAACTCGTTTTATTAGGAAATTCTCCCATAAGTTGGCGTACATTTAAAGAGAAAAGTGTCACCTTATCAACTATGGAAGCAGAGTTTGTTGCTATGACCGAGGCAGCTAAAGAAATAGTTTGGTTCAGTGGTATACTAAATGAGTGTCATGATAAAGGTATTGTAACGAGTGAACCAGAAATCCCAATTTTGTTTGTGGATAATCAAGCTACTATAGATTTTATAAAATCTCCAATTGAAAACTATCGGTCAAAACATATAGATGTGAAGTTATTTTTCGTTCGAGATATGTACAATACACAAAAATTTAAACTCAGTTTTGTACGAAGTAAATTAAACTTAGCTGACGCTTTCACCAAGCCACTAACAAAATTTGAACTGCAGAAGTTCATTTCAAATATCTTTAAGAAATGATTGAAAGATATTTATTCATGTATTTTTTGTAATTTTAATTTATTAGGAATATTTTGGTTGATTTGAATTGAAATAAAATATTGTGTGTGTGCATTATTTAGAGTATATTGTATGTTGTGTATCGGGGCCCCGAGTGTGAATGTTTATGTATTGTGTGAATGCATATTATGTACTATAATGTATTATTTTAATCACATACGCAACACACAGCCATAGTTGTGAATAAAGTATTGTTTTATATAACATGCTGTTTATGAACTTTTTCAAGGGAAATGTGAATATTGTATAAAGTTGTAAACTTAATGAATCAACAGATGTTTATGTGATATGTTTATTTGAACTAAGTGTAAAGTGTTGCACATGTTTATAATGTTTAAATTATAAAATTTGGATATGTTATATTCAATGGAATTATTTTGTAATCAGATACCGGAGTTAGTAATTTCTTGTAAATCTAGAGTTGATGGTGATAAGAGGGGGGCATTGTTACCCTAGTACAAACTTAAATTCATATATTCAGTGCTTTTAAGTTTTAGTCTAGTACAGTTCTATATTTAATTTTCTTATCACCATATTTATCATGCATTTAAAATACTTGTGCATTATTTTCAACTTTATTTTTTGCTATGCCTGACCGGCATACTCCTGTACCATTTATTACAAACACTTAAAATTTTACTTTGCCGAACTGGCATATCGAATTTCATGATTAAATTAACTTACTGTATACGCATGCCAGTTCGTCAAAGAGGGCGTATCCCAGGTGTTTTAAAAACACTGATTTCAGAAAATCAAACTCTGGTGTCTGATGGTTTTGGTTGGAAACTTTTATGTTCATCGGTATTATAATTTTACTTATTTCTGTTAGTAATGAATTATTTAATTGGAATATCTTTATCTATTCTGAAATTTTAAACTTAATTTATGTTATGTAATTATTATATATATTTAGTATCAATAAATAAAGCTTATTACTTTTGAGCTATTTATTGGCATGTTATTAGTTTCTTATTTATTAATAGAACGAAATACTTTAGGTATTTAAACTAATAGCTGGCATTCCTTTAACTGCATTAAAATATAATATTTGCAGCTCTGCTTAGCGTGGTAATTATTTTGGCAATTAGCCTAATGGTGGGTATTGGTAAAAAGACATCTGCCCACAGATATTTAAAAAGTAGTATAGACTGACAACGCTTGTAAGAGATATTGGGCGATTAGAATTCACTGAAATGGTATCTTTCCCAGGTTTTATTATAGGAATTATGAAGGATTTTTTCCAAGACGGGGGAACAATACCGCTTAACCAAGAGTTATTTATGAGTGACAAAAGGGATCGTAAAGCTATATTTGATAGACCCTTCAAAATTTTAGCAGATATTAAATCAGGACCAGCTGAAGTATTTTTGCATTTAGAAATCGCCAATTAGAGTTCTGAGAGCGAGAATGCAGAGTTATATTCTAAATCAAAGTTTGAACTTAAATCAAGAGGTAATACTTCAGTTTCAGATTGACGAGAATAAAATTTGGCAAATAAGTTAGCCTGAACAACAGGGTCCGAAATCATTGAAGTTTCACTAGAAATTAGTAGATGATGAGTTGGTGAGTCAGTAGATCTATTTTTAAGCTTTTTAAGAATAGAATAAATGTCCTTAGATATTCCAGCGTTTGTTATAGTTTTATCCCAGAAATTTCTGGAAAGGGTTAGAAGAAGCTGATGAAGTTTTGCAGAAATTCGTTTGTACTGTATCCACAGAGTCTGATTAAGAGAACTTTTCGCTTTCCTCCAAAGTTTTCTTTTTTGACCCAAAAGATAACAACATTCCGATGTCCACCACGGAGGATATGACTTTAACGGAAAGATTTGTTTTTTCCTGAATTTATCAAGATGGTTTTTGCATAAAATTTGGAATTGATCTACAGAAACTAGTCCGTTATTAGCAATTTGAGTGTTCATTGAATTGAAGAAGCCAGTCCATAAAATTCTATTGCGGGAAGTACCTTTCGAATAATCGTTATTGTAGATTTTAACACTTGTTTGAACAGGGACATGGTCACTACCATAACTATCTGAACTGAATGAGAAAGTACAAAAAGGAAAAATATCAGGAGATACAAAGTTATAATCGATAAGGGATGGTCTATGGTGGAGTCCGAAGTGAGTAGGCTGAGAGGTATTTAAAAGACAGATGTTGCTATCCAGTATCCAATCGAGGAATTCTGAAGATTCGGGAGAGTTTGAATAACTACCAAGCGCCGAACTTCGTATATTAAAGTCTCCAATTATTATGAAGGGAGGATGAATATTAGATCAGATGCTATGGAACAAAGAACTTGAAAATTTACCGTGTGGAACGTATACATTTACTAAAGTAAGAGATGATTTGGATATAGTAATTTTTATAGCTAATATTTCTGTATCGTTATCTTCTGAGCAGGATATATTTAAAACTTGCACAGGTAGAGATTTATCAACAGCAAAAAGAAGTCCTCCACCACGGCCATCTTGCCTATCTAATCTAATTATTGTTTTATTACAAATTTGAAATAAGTCGGAATTTTTAAGAAACGTTTCATGAATTGCTAGGACATCGGAAGATTGAAATTACGGAAGTTTTACATACGGGCGCTTAGATAGAACGCTTCTCGCATTCTTGCAAGAAATTAAATTGAACATTAAATATAAACGAAAAACCTGAACAGTTATTGAAAATCAAAAAAGGTGCGCTCGTAGTAAAAGAATATTTTTTTAAAAAAAAAAAAATTATGAATGTTTTTTACGACTTCTTCCTGGTTCAATTCTTTCTTTAATGTTAGGTTCTGCATATTTAATATTTGGTTGAGGAGATTTCATAATAGGCTGTTCGGGAGATATTATTTGCTGATTCACAGAATTTTTGGACTTATCTTTCTTGACTGGATAGATCTTGCACGACTCTTTCTTGGAGGAGATCTAGAAACTGATCTAGCTGGATTCTAACATGTTCGCCTACATTCTTTCATAAATGAGAACATTTGTTGAATCATTTGATCTTGTCTAGCCTGTATCGCAAGTAATTTTGCTTCAAAAATAGAAGCCATTTCAGTCACTGCTTTTTTAACAATATCAGTTATTTCATTTTGATTCTGCATGAAAGGAAGATGACTTTTGGTTACTCTGGAGTAACTGGTTTTTAAAGATTTATTATAACGCCTTCTCGCTTCAATAAATGGAAGGTGGTTCATGCTTTTAAATTGTAAGAATTTTTTTCTTCAAGCCTCGTAGGGCAGGAAATGTCATTAGCTGCATGATTTCCCTGACAGTTTATACATTTAGGTGTTTCATTGGTACAGGGAGAGTCTTTATGGAATGTTCCACAGTTTTTACATAGGAAGACTTCTTGTGTACATTTTTTCGTAGGGTGAGTGAATTTATAACATTTTCCACATTGACGAACTTTGTCAATAAAAGGAGAAATTGGAATGATGGAATAGAATAAATTAATAGTTTGAGATAAATGATGTTGAATGACGCTCACTAAAATATTTTCGCTCAATTCTTCAGAATTCTTTTTTGTAAATCTTTATAAGCTTAATATCGTTAAGCCATTTTGCGCAATTTCTTCAGCAACAAGATATAAAGGTAAATCTACATTTATTTCTTTTATAAGAAATCTTGAAGAAATGTATTCAGGTTGAAAACTGGAGTTAACAGGTACTCCAAGAATATTGTTTATCTTGCTTATTTCAACAGCAGCATCTGGGCAATTAGTTTCGAATAGAAGCTTACCTTGACGGGTGTGTTGAATTTGTATTATTTTCTTGTGATTCTTTACAAGTTGAATTATTTCTTGCTTTAAATTATAAGGTTTCTTTGGAATAGATGCTGTACCATCAGTGGGAGACAGGAAAATGAAGAACTTATAAGTTCTTATAACTATAGTTATACCATTTTCCGCAACTAACTGGATTAGTTGTGGAATAGAATCTTCGAAAGTCAATAATCTTGAAGTATTTATTTTTGGAATGCGCAAATCGCAATCCGTGTAAATCATTTCAGTCTCAGCTTCAATCATTTTGAATCCATAATAATGAAAAAATTTAAAAAAAATTAATAAATTAAAAATTTAAATAGTAAAAATAAAAGAACAAAAATACTCAATCTTAGTCAATCAAACAATAAGCCAAAGTCAGACGATTATTTCAACACGAAAAAGGAGAAAAAGGAACACAGAAAACATTAAATAATGACAAAATAAACAGAGTTCAAAAATTTACGTATTTCGCAATTTAGAACAATCCGCCATTTTTTTCATGTAGGTGCTTTTTTTGCTTGTGCTTGTATTATAAAAGCAAAAACTGCCGAATTTAACAGTCATAATGTCATGCTGATATAATTCACAATTTTGCTTAAATCAGTACACAAGAAATTTGATAAAAGTGTTCCACTTTCCAAACTTCAAAAACTTGATATTTAAGCAGAAACTCAAATTAAAGTATAGTCTTATCATTTATTCCTTAACGCTATCAATTAATTAATTGTATTTCATCTAATTTTATTAGAACAATTGGAAGGCGAGTCTCAAAGAATTTTACTATTTGAGGTCTAGATTTGTTTCTTTTAAAATATCAATTGACAGATTTAAAAATAAAATAAAGTAAAACTTAATAAGTAGGTATTAATATAGATTTGTGCGTAGGATCAATTATGGTTTTCTTGATGCTTAATTGATTGAGTAAAACCACGCTTTAGTTCATCTTGATGATTACGTTAGTTTTACTTAATCATCAGACAGATTATAGTTGATTATGATAGATTAAAGAGAACTTACAGTTAACAACTAGAAGGATTTTTCTTTAAACTATAATTAAAATCATATTTTATCAATCAATCAAATCATAGCAATATTTAAAAATATTGCGATTTTTGAACTAAATGATGATACTCACATGATCAATTCTTAATTCGTTGATATTTTGAATACTCAAAAGAGTTAAAATTAAATTGACGTTATTCAGGAGCATGTAACTTTAGTTTGTTGAATGGATCCGAGTGAAATTTTAATATATACTAGATCATATGACCAAAGATCCATCAAAAAATATTTTAAATTTTTCCCCTCAAATAGCATGGTAAGAAAATAAAAAGGATTTAAAATTCAATGAAAAATATAATATTTCATTTATTTACACGCCTGTGTACCCCATGTGCATATTTTACTATGGCAACAATATTTAGAGAGCGGTCCACAGCATTATCAAGGAGTGCGTACAACAAATCATAAGGAATAAGAGAGTTATAGTGGGTTTTGGGGTTTACAAGTTTTATTCATTAATGAAACGCATTTGATAAACTCGATCTCTATGAAAATCCAAAAGCTTGAAAACACAAGGGTTCTAGTCAGATGATTTCACTGGGATTGCTGGTGAGATAATACATAAGAAAACATGGAGATCTATAAGGTTTGTTCGCACAGAATGCCGCTGTACACGTCTTTCTGTATAAGCTATCTCTTCGTCTTGCACTAATACTATGATGACCAAATTCGCTCTATATCTTAATACCATACATCGTTATTTTCCAAGAGCCTATAGTATCATTTAATGTAAATGTACATTGAAAAAAAAAACATTCTCTGAAAATTATTCTATAAAAAGGACTTAAAAATAACTTCGAATTGAACCTTCATCAAAGGTATGCGATATGCACCTCTTACGCCATGAGTATTAATGGAACCCCACTTTTTATACGCTAACAATATTGTTAGCGTATAAAAAGTCCTGTAAATGAAAACGAATTTTATTTATCCGACGGTTAATATTTATCCAATTGCTGGAAAAAGAAGGTTATGACAAGAAATGAAGTGAATATTTTACAATTTCAATTATTGTTCAGAATTCATCTCGTAAAATTATAATTTTAAAATTTTGCGCAGAATCATAAGCACTATTGCAAAAAATGTCCAGAGCTCGAGCTTTTGTGAGGTACAAGCCTTTGAGGAATTTGCAGATATTACAAATACTAAAGTTTCAAAATTTCTTTCACAACCATTTGCATGTTTCTTTTCCCGGAGCAAAATTGATTTCTTCAAATAAATTTTTATCAAATTTATTTCATGACTCGATTCGTTCTTAAATGTTTCGTATATAAATAAGCACAGAATGTAAGATAATTCCTCTCATTCTAATAAAAGAGTTTTAAGATCAATAAGCGTGCCTTCTGTTTCAATAGCATAAGCACTGCAGGGATTTGCAGGCTTTGTTGTTCACTGCATCATTTGTCAAATTGTACTGAACATTTATAATGGAATTCTGTGCAATGAACATTTTCATATATTTTCAGCAGTATAGTGTCATCTGTTGGCTTAATTTTAGATAATTTTTGTCAAAAACTTTTATTTTACAAATCTAAATATCATATATTTGGAGTTCCGCAGAGATAGATTCAGCAGAACTATTAGCCTCTAGCAGAACTATTAGTTTAACTTTAACCACACTGAATAGAGAAATATTATTACATAAATGGACAACAATAATCTTTGTATCATGGACATTTATGGCATTTCGAAAAAAATTCGAAATTCAACTCAATATAATATATAATCATTTGCTTTTCAAAAGTTGAGATACCTCTTTACATCGTCTTCCTTCATTGTTCTCATTGTATCTGAAGAGGCGGCTTGTGAGTTCAATTAACACAAGCAGGTAAGAAATATCAGAGTTTTTTTATTAATTTCAATTGATTCGTTTTATTTAAATATAAAAAAGTTTCTCCAGACACAAATCTAGATTTTATGTAGAAACTCGTAAAAAATATAATGATTCCATTTACGAATCATAATTAATTTCTCCTTTTTGATAACTCTAAATTTGAATATCTTTTCAATACATTTAAGACAGGTCATTCATAGAATATATATTTTTCTCCGTATAATTTTATAAATTTAATTTGGGGGTAATGGTCACATTTGGAAACATTTCTTTACTATCATTTTTATTTCCTACCTATTTTTTCATATTATTATTTTATTGTAACCTATTGGGAGAGTTTCAAATAAAGTTTCTATCCAATGCAACCTAATCTTACACCTTCAGTTCATTTCTGAATGTTTAAATATATAAGAAATATGATAAAAAATATAAACAATAGTCGCCACTTAAATTTATTAATAAAATATATATATATATATATATATATATATATATATATATATATATATATATATATATATATATATATATATATATATATATATATGTATGTATATATATATATGTATGTATGTATATGTATATATATAGCAATCATTTATAAAATACATAATAATAAAGAAGTAATTGCTGCAGCAATATTTTTAAATCATCAAATTTTTTACAGTGTTTAATAAAATGTTGTAAAATACCCCGCAATTAACTTTTTAAAAATTAAACACTCATATACATACTGTTAACAGTTCAGATTATTAAAAAGGAAGAGACGACGGACCAGTTGTTATAGACAACAGCAACAACATTTATTTAATAAATGACATAAATAGAAAACAATTAAACATTAATGCAAGAATTTTAATATAATATTGAGGGTGTCAATTTATATATACCAGAGTTATTTACCCACGTCTTTCCTGCTTGGCATACAAGTGCTGTCTGCCATTTGAAAGCTAAGCTCAGCTGTTGACGCGCATGCGCCAACACATATTTAAAATTATTCATTTACGACTCGATATTAACAATACGTGTTTATTACAGAAAACTATATCATTCAAAGGAAAAATATGGTGTTACGCGATTTGAAAAAGTATGGTCTCCATTTTTCAGTGTCTGAAAATAATATTTTACACGTAAAACAAAACAAAAAAAAATTAAAAATTAAACTTTCTTATGATTTCAATACCTTTTTTAATATCATTTTAATTTTACATTTGTAGGATGGAAATAAGAATTTGTTATGCTAAAGAAATTAAAGAAACTATTTTTAATTTTTTTATTTTAAAATACATTCTTTTCTAAATATTTTATTACATATTCTTTTTTTACCAAGTAGTAACTAGTTGCAATTAAATTTGTTAGAAAAATATTTACGAACTTTAAATAATCAAACTAAATTAATTTTTGTTTCTGTATTAACAGAACAATTTCGTATTTTCAAATTGTATAAGAATGTGATAAAACAAAATAAAAATATTTATAGAAAATTGTTTAGTTACAAAACTGTCTATAAACATACAAAATCCTTATTCTTGTATTTAAAATTCACTAATTTCTGTCATTTTTGATCAGAAGATAATTTAATTATTAAAAAATCTTATTTTTATGTAAGCAATTATCTTGAATTAATCAATTTTAAATTTTATTTTTAATTAATTTATTTGTAAAAACAAGTTAAATAGTTCAAATTTTTTTATCTAAATTTTACTTTGGAAATAAAAAAATTATAAATGTTGAAATAATCATACGAATATAGATTATCTCGCTTTACTGTAATTCTTACTTTCCAGTATAGACTATAATTTTAGCATATTTCGTGAAATCCCTATAATTTTTTCTTGTATTTTTCTGATATTTTAAGTAGACCATTTTACTCAATAGATGGCAGCATTACCGTATAACTTTATATGAAATCATGAGAAAATATCTTTTGTCAATTTTATTTATTCTTATTCCCGTATACATCAGTGCCCATGTTATTGCCTAAGCATTTCACCTAGTATATACAATATCTTGGGGATTTTTGAATATATTGAGTAAAATAAATTAAAATAAACCAACATCAAATTCATATTTTCTTTCCTCCTTGATCAAATATTAGGTAACAGCCAAAAATTTCGAATGAAACTCTCCACTGAAATATTTATCTAGTACCAGAAACAAACAAATAATTACCTATAATGTTGAAACTAGCAAAGAAATAAACATATTATATAAATGTTTCTATTTATAGATTATTTATATAATTTTATAAAAGTAAAAACGTTATCTGATGAGTTTTTATGATAGGGATCAACCTATGATTATTTTTGACAGGAATTTGCTTCGTATTCATAAGGAAAATATTTGTTTCTGTTAAGATTTTTCTCATTTTTCCTCATATTATGTCACAAAACCCAATCATAGGACTCGGGGAAAATTTTTGAGGGATGGGAAATTCATTTCAATGTATTTAAAGATTAATTATAACTTTTAAATCATTATGAGTAACGATTTTATGTTAAATGAAAGAGTATAAGGTGGATAAAATTCCTATGATTTTGAAAAAAGTACTAAATTATAAAAGAAGGGTTATTACCTGGGGCCTGAGCAGCTACCAGGCGCGTCGGCAGGTGTTGGATCGCCGAACGTCCTGTAGGAATGACAGGATAGCCTTGAATATAGAATCAGAGGCCGCGAACCAGCTCCCGTAAACCCTGGTGTTATGCGACCCGTGCCTAGGGCTATTTGGCACTGCGGTAATGGTGTCTTAACGGAGCCTCTAGTTGCCTGGCGAACTTCTAGAGTAATTTGCCTTGCCCAGTAACTCAGGCAATGCTGGGTGGATTGTTATATTACCTGAGCTTATTAATTGTTATCTTACGGCTGAAAAGACACAAGAAACAACTAACCTTTCTGCATTTGCAGTTGAAGTCTCTGAAGTAGACCTTGCTGAAAAAGACAAGGGAACTCGGAGGCAATCAGCAATGAATCCTTCACTTGAGGTTGAAATGACCTCCAAACCATCTTCTGGTGAAAGTCAGGAAGCTATCGCTAGCATGACTGACTCTCTGACCAGAGGAAACGGCCGAGCCTATCATTTACGATTGCGAAGCTCTTGCCCTCCCTAGATTAACTTCTTTAGGCATCATCCATACTAAAAAGTTACACCTAGACTCCATTAAAGGGTTATCGGACTTTATTAATAAAGTGGGTGACCCGAGCAACTGGAACTAGGAAACATTGGGTTTGGAGTTAATAGTACAAAATGCTGATAAAAGCAGAGTTGCCCAATGGCATACAAACCCAGCTCTGAGAAGAAGAAGATGGGTTTATAGAGAACTTCAACTTTTCCCATTCCAGATGAATGCAGAAGATTAAAACGACAACATGCAGCTTATTCCGCCAGAAATAAACTTATTCGACATAAGGTAGTAAAAAAAATTTTTTTAAATTTTTTTTAACTGTTTTTTCTTAATTGCGTATCAATACATCAAGGTTCTGCCCAATAATAAGAAGTTATATTTTTTCTGAGGAAGAGAAATCTAAATAAAATTAATATTCTCTATAAATTCATAGAAAGGGAAGAAATTGTGACTTCTTGAACAATAGAAAGAGAAGAAATACTGACTTCAGTTCGATTTTCAATATTGTGCTTATAGCCATCGAAGAGGGACTTAGCGCTATTTTATCTTACACAGATATTAAGGCAGTGACAGTCGTAGCGCAATCCAATATCTTTCTTATTGACGGAGAGTTGTTGATAGGGCCGGAATTGCGATTCTTAGCAAACTTAAGCAAGTCTCGTCAGTTTGTGAAGTGCACTTCCAATGGATTCCTTCGCATGTAGACACATGGTTAAATGAAATGGCAAACGTTCTGGGGAAGGAAGACTCTGAAGAACCTATACCAGTTACTAATTAACTGACATATCTTGAATTGCATTCCATTAGAAGATATGCAGACAGGTAAATTTGGTTCCTTCCCCGAGTCAACCCTGGTATCAAGCTGATTGTCCTGGAAGATCCTTTGCTAGTGCAATAGATTTGTTCAGACTTCATTTTCCCGTTTCTTTAGTTGCCTCCTGAAGAGACTTACTTTCTAGAAAGGTCTCAAATATACCCAAAGTCCTAAATGCCAAAATGAACCACCGGCACATATTCTTGAGTGCCTGGGGTTGTCTCTTGAGGACTTATATAAGACTCTTACGCTTGTTTTTCATTTTTCTGAAAGTGAGTTGATTCGTGGAACTCATTTAGTATACTCCTAGACATGGAGATAAGAAACAACAACAATAAATATATAAATTGAAGAAAAATTTTGCCTATAATAAATTATTCTAGTTATAATTCTCACCTTTTAAGATGAGTTATTGATTTCATATCTCATGAGAGAGATTAAATAAATTTAGTTTCATATGTATATATATAATAAACTGTAAGGGAAACTTTTTAGGTGTACTTTTCCATTATACCCCCACTTATGATCCTAAAGATAATAGCATGTATCTTACTGAGAAGCAAAAATAACAACGTAGACACGAACATTTTATTGGCTCAAAAATTTATTTTAAATGTAATATAGACCAATCGAATTTATTTTATGCAAAAATTGACTAAAAAGTGATAAACAATTGTAAACAGGCTAAATGCTGAACAAAGCTAAAACTAGTTGGTGCGAAAGATTGCTTGGAAATAATTTTATCTGTTAAAATAAGATTACGGTCACAAATCAACAAAGGAAAGGAATTAATGAAATAAATAAATAAATTACAGCTAAATTTAATTTTGTTTTATTGAAAAAAATATTATTACATTACACTTACGCAATTGATCACCGTTGCGATTGCGAAGCAATTTGCGCCAAAAATAAACATTGGCGTTTAAATTAGTTTTATTAATAAATCATAGTTATTTAGTTTTTGAAAAGTAATAAAATATTTGTATTACTTTTTAATAGATTCTGAAAACATACACTTTTTTAAGCAATACACGATACATGCAAATGGATATTTACGACAGTAATTTACGATTTTTTCCCCATTACATTGAGTTGTATCATTATCATTGTATACAGGAATAGTACCATTTATTCTTTTATACACATGTATGATATCATCAATGATATATATATATATATATATATATATATATATATACATACATATATATATATACAGAGAGAGAGAGAGAGAGAGAGAGCACTTACCTGGTTTAATAGGAACAAAGAAATAAGTTTCTTAAATAGCTCAAAATAATTTATTACAATTTAGGGTACAATTTGAGCACAACATAGATACATATACTACAAATGAAACAAAATTACATCTAAACATATAAAGTTAAAGGGAATAGGGTAAACATGAGAGCAACGACCAAGATATAATAGACCAACAACTCCCATATTGGCGGCTTCCAAAAAATGACACGCCATCTTGGAAGACTTTCCTGAACATTTTTGACACCAGGCGGCGTAAAAAGCATCTCAAGTGCATGTGATTGAATTTACTAACATTGTGTTGTGTAGCATTTTACAGTTGATACTTATGTTTTTGTAATTTCTAAATACTTTTATTATAATAAAATGCCAAAATCATGCTTTCGTCCTGGCTGTAAAAGCGGCTATAAATCGGATATTAATCAAGGAAAGAGGAATGGGGGAAAAACTACCAAGCCTTTTTAGTGCACCAAATGTATTGTCAGAAAATACAATGTGCAAAATATGCTTCATCTGCTTTTATTTTCAATGAATAATTTTTATCTTGATAATTTAGTTTATGTTGTAAAATGAATAAAATGTATGCAATTGTATTATTTTTTGCGATCTGGCATGCAATCGGCGATTGAATTTTGTTATCAAAATATAATAAATTACCTAGTTTAGTTCTTTTTTGTAATCAAATAATTGCTGGTTAATTAAAATGCAACCATTACAGGTTGTTGATTGTGTTTTTTTTATTTCTGGATATTGTATTGTGAAAAAATTTAAAAATCATTGTAAGTAATTCATCAAATATTTATATATCAATCTAACTTTACCCCCATATTTCTCTATTGTCTTGTTTATTTATTTTAAATTGCCTTCTTTATTTATTGAACTAAATTGTATTTAGTATCAATACAAAAGCTAAAATTAAGTAAATCACTTAAGTGACTGATTCACTGATTTAAATAAAACAGGAAAATATAATTATCACTTGGTATTAACAAAGCTGATATACTCATAAGTAAACATGTAATTATAACTTTATTGTTAATTTATTCTGCATATTATGTATTCTTGATTTAGGATCCAAACTTGCTTAAAAAAGGGAGACAGGCAATTCCTCGGGCTGATAAGCAATTGTCTTCTTCAGATGTAGTGTGTTCTTTGCACTTTACAGAAGAAGACTTAGATAGCTATTATACATAAAAGTTTTCAGATGGAACTGTAAGTTATTTGTGTTGTATAAATTTTTTGAAATGTATACAGACATTTTTTAATGTTTTGTGAATATATGTGCTTAGGTGTGGAAATTGCCAAAAGGAAAGCCAATAAATTCTAGAATGGTGATATGAAATATATGTAAAAATTTTGTTAGAATTTATGATCTTTGATTAAAGCATTTTTTTTAGAATTTGTTTATAATTATTTATTTAAAAGTTAAAATAATTTTTTTAAAAATTCCATTACAGAAAATATTATAGAATCATTACCTGAAATTGACCATGATATTTTGGAATCCTCATTACCAACACCTCAATTTAATTTTGAATATTTGAAAATACAGTTACACCAGCATCTCTTTACATCTGCTCAATGGTCACACTCTATCACAAGGGATTCTGTGGTTCTCTTGTTCTGGACTATTGATCATTGTTTAGAAAGATGGATTGTAATAAATGAAAATCTATAATGTCAAAGTATGCTTACTATTATTCGATTTGTTTAAACTTTTGCACAGTTACTTATTTTATTTACTAAGAAGCTTTCAATTTTATTAGGTTTTCTTAAAAGGAATTTTATCTACAATTGGGAACAGTTGCAGGCTAACAGGAATGGAAAGTATATGTAATTTGATTAAAAATGTGGAGAAGTATATTATCTGTGCTGATGCTAAGAATATGTAAGTAAAATAATTTTCTCAGTTATTAAATACAAATAAACATTGTTATGTATTAAAATTACTTATTTTATATTTATAGAGGAAAAAACTGCTCAAATTATGTTCCTAGCAATTTTTACATCAAGAAAACTGGTCGTTGTAAAAATTGCTTCCAACAACAACCTAAAATTGGCCCTAGAACATGCTTCCAACAGTTTTCTTCTGTTGAAGAAGAAACAATATTTTCATAATACTTTAAGACAAAATGCAAGGCTTAAAATGATGGTAAAGTTTATAACAGAAATTAATTTATCAAAAAAATTTTTTTTCCAATGTATTTTTTAAAATCTTCTGAATATGAATGCAATTTTTTTTTTTTTTTCTTTCCACTTCATTGTAATTTTCACACACAAGTAATAAACAATTTATTACCATTTCATTAAAAGTTATAAATAATGAATTACTAAAACATTTTGCTTTCTATAAATTGCAAATTGCTTTTTTTCTTTTAGACAAGTTTTTCACATATACAGCTTTTTGTGCCTATGTTATATTATAATTTAAAAATATGTGTGCATGCAGATGTGGAACTGTATTTGTGTGTGTGTTTTTTTTTTCTAGCATTCGCCTGGATAAACATTTCGTTGTTCTTGTAAAATTAACATTTATAATATTTGTATTTGGAAATAATTAAATATGTGTCTAATAAGTATGTAATTATTTTCCATGTATTCGTAATAATTAAGAAATTTTCACAACTTTACAGGAATGTTAGATGAAACATATGCATTAAAAATATTGAATATTTTATTTTATAATTTGATAACTAGTGTAACTTGAAGTATTTATATTTTTATGTGTTTATAAGTGCTAAAAATTTAAAAGAATTTCAAATATTTGCATGGTTTATTTAAGGAAATGTTTATTATAATTTTTATTTCTACCATATTTATATCATTTTTAATTTGATCTTGAGTAACAAACTTAACATATACCTGTATTCTTTTTGTATTTGCATTGAATTTGATCTTGCTAATTTTACTTAAATTAAATTCACTAAATTTTCAAATTATTCCTTTTTTATGCTATTTCTCAGTTTTATGTATTACTATGTATTTTTTTGATATTTAATAAAGTTATAATTTTCTTTTAGCAAAACCCAACTCGTTGTCAAGCAGAAGTAGATACACAATACAACGAGAGTGAAATTTCCATGACACAAATATTCATAATTTAAAAACAGTGAGGTGTGCAAGTGCAACTCTGGGAGTGACAACCCTTCTCACATTCTTCTTGAATGCCCATCTGTTTCAGAAGTAAGGAACGAGCTTTGTAAAGACTTAAATAACAGGTGGCCCCCGATTATGGTGGACCTAGTTAAGAAAGAGAATTTTGAATTTTTTGTAAAATTTATCCATGCTGTTATCTAATTCCTTTTTCATTTTTATATCTCTTTTTTTTTCTCTCTGCCTTCTTTTATTATTATTTTTTTTTTCATCTCATGTATTATTTGGATTTGTTTTGTAGTACATTTGTACTACAAAACTTTGGGCCCTGTGTAATATTCCTTGGTGCACAGGGAGATATTTTTGTTTTCCCAAATAAAAAAAAATATTCATAACTTGACTGACATTGTTGGATGCATTGAACCCTATATCCCATTTAACCAAATACTCTATTTTTCATGAGTTACTATTATTTTTAAAAAAGTGACTCAGTGAAGTAGGATATTTGGTTTGTAATTCACATTAAATGAAGCAAAGATTTAGTTTAATTTGCACTTAATGTTATTGCTTTCTTTTTAAGGAAATGTAAATTTAGATTTTTATTATATCATTCAGGAAAAATAATGAAAAATAAGAAAGCTTATTGTAGTTGATGAATTGTAAATAAATGTAAGTTGTTATTACCTGTAATTTTAAGAAATGTTATATTTTTATAATTATTTAATTACATAACATAGTTATCGGTTATAAGGAATTTGAGAAATATTTAATTTTCAATTGTGTAAAAAATGAATTGCAATAAAATGCAACATCATAGCAAAACAAATTAAAAGCCTTAACTAGGAATAAAAGAATTTAAATTTAGAATAACAAAAGAATTTAATAATAAAATTATTTTCTATAAAAATCACTAGAATAATTAAATTTAAATGTAAAACTTATATTTGATTCAAATAAGATTAATTTTAATATTATATAACTACATTTATATTTAAAAATAATTAAATAGAATTTGAATTGCTATTAAAATATATTGGATTTTAATTAATCATTCTAAAATAATTTGAAATTTAATTTCTAAAATTACAATTAATGGTAAAATGCTTTAAATTAATGTATCTATCAAAATATCTTTCAGCTTTATAAACCATCTATAAATGGTTAAAATCAGAGAAAAAAATAAAGATAAGTAATCAAGGAGAAACATCAATAATTAAATATAACTATTCAAATAATATTAGAAATAGATACATTGAATTTTCTAAGATGAATGTGTTTCTCTATCCACAAAAACGAAAGTGAAATTGGTTCTATTCTGCATAACACCTAACAATAAAATGTCAGATTTTGTATTTCCATTATCATTTGTTTTACTATTATCAATGACAGATTAATATTCAATATATTTATCATGTAAATTCAATTATTTCACATTATTTTCAGTTTCATTTAATTAACTTTTAAAGATTTTTATTTCCATAGATATCAATGCATTTCCCACTCGATAGTGGTATCGTGCATCGATCACGCCACCTAGCGGCAATTAAAATTTTGGCGTGCCGTTATTTTCGGCAAGATGTACGTCTTATAAATATTGGTCTGTGCATGAGAGTCATATCGATATACGTCTCATTCCCACGGTTGCTGGAGAGGGACTCACTTTCTGGTTGATGATGTCATGGGTGGTGCTGTAGACAGGGGGCGCTGTATATGTAAGTTTCTTACAATATACAAATAGAATACAAAATTACAGAATAACGTGTTATTAATGTTATTAATATTTTTATGCAAAAATTTATTGTT
Organism: Latrodectus hesperus; assembly: GCA_037975125.1. Taxonomy (NCBI): domain Eukaryota; kingdom Metazoa; phylum Arthropoda; class Arachnida; order Araneae; family Theridiidae; genus Latrodectus; species Latrodectus hesperus. The sequence continues at coordinate 9,153 of JAJQOW010001419.1, read as the reverse complement.
GATATTTTTAGGTTGAAATTCCAAATATCGAGCTGTTTATGTTTGAAAGGTTACTACGAACATGTTAATAAGGCATAAATAAGCTTATTCAGGCAAAATAAGTATTATATCATCACACAAAACAATGTACATAGAAGTTCATACAACTACGACTTTGATTATGAGAATTCATAGAAGTATTAGTCTTAATGTTTTTTATACTGTACTTATTGATTAGATCAAGTTAAACATTATTTAAAAAAATTTTAACAAAAATTCCAGGGAAATGTTTTTGAATAGTTAGCACTTTTTTCGAGACCTGGAGTTTTTGTATTTATGAGTCAGAATCAAGTTACCACATGCTAGATTTGAAAAATACTATTCTATTCTAAACTAAGTATAGTACGGCCTATTGTGTAGAAGTGAGTACTCCTTGATTTGGCAAAAACTGGCGACAATATTTAATTTTTGGTAATGTTGTTAATGTCAGCGCTTTAACTAACGAAGTTTTAAGGCTGTCATTTTGTTATTCACATTTTGACGTCTATCTTGGCATAAAAAAGCCAAAATATTAAGGTGTACACGTAAGCAAATTTTTACCGTATAGTACACATTTAGAAATTATTTTCAGTATTTCTATTTTCCTAATTAATTTACTGGATAGTTATTAACTAAATATAACTTATAAGATTTTACTAGAAAACAAATATATTCCTCTTTTATGAGTAAATTTCTTGGAGAGGAAAAATTCAGATATATTACAATTTTCTTTGCCAATTGATAACAATTGAGTGAAAGTTAAGGATCTTCAAGTATTCCAAATAAACTGTGCATCAAATATTTTTAATATTAAAAAAAATTAAAATTATTTGGGGGGGAATTTTTTTTGTAATTATAAACTCAAGGGATTAATAAGTTTTACTGCAATATTGTTCAGAGACATATCCGTTTGCTTATTAATGTCTTGTATACAGCATATGCTTAGGAAACTATCAATACAGGACTTGCATTGCTTTGAAATTAATTACAAGAATTAAGTAAGACGTGTACATGTGAACGGAAATATCATTTGAGAATATGTTTTAGAGAAGGTTACTATAAGTGTTTATTATTAAACTTCACGTATTACCCATGTATCATAAGAAACTAAAAATCAAATATTATAAAAATCATTTTTTAAAATGAGCTTCACTAATTTTTAACCAGATTTTAAATCCATAAGTGTTAAAGACAAAAATTTTTAAAATAATTAAAAAAATTTCATAAATTTACCATTTTTCTTCTAAAAATGGCTGTTGTAATCCTTACTTTTCGATCAATGCATTTTTATGAGATAATTAGAAGGTATTTCTTAAAGAAGAGAACGTTATGTTCTTATTGATGAAAGATTATATCGATAAACCAACAGAACATTCAATTTTCAATGTATTAATTATATTTTTGTATTTTTGTATTTCAATGTATTACTTATATATTTTTGTTGAAACTTATACAAAATTATCATTCTCATGAAATTTCTGAAAAGCTACATTTCGCATCATTATTGAAATCGTGCAAAAAATTTTCTTTGCGGATTTTCAATAAGATTGATTTTAAATATTTTTTTTTATTATCAGGCAGTTGAAGAATTTGCCATTATAATTAATAATCATTTTTATTCGGTAGGGCAGTCTGAATTTTCGAATAAATTATTGAAAGAGAGACTTAATATGTTATTCTCAGCGGCTCTTTTATAATTCATTAAGATTCAGTTTTATAAGCACTTCATTTTTTTATTAATTTTTCACCATTAAGCAATGAAAGACGTGAACAGCGTATTTTGGCTTTGTGGTGACACATCTGGTGGCAGATCGAATGAGTAAGAGTTTTCCGGGTTTTTTTTTTTCTTCTGGGAAAACGTGAATAAGATCTTTAATAAATGAAAAAAATTCTGGTGGTAGATAAAATAAAAATAATAAATAATAAAAACGTGCCAGGATCTGTGCATTAGCAATATCAAACCATTGAAATTTAAATTTTCTCTATCCAAACTTTCTTTTTTGGGGAGAAATGATATAAAAAAATCTATTCTACATTAAAAAAGTTATTTTACATTTTCTTTAAATTATTGAATTAAATATTTGAAAACTCCCTAGTTTTCATTTCTTATAATTTCATATCAATACGATATATTGTACATAAAAATATTACCAGAAACAGTACACAGTTAGTGACACAAGGCTTATTGGATTTTTCATCATGGCATAGTAAAACTAATGAAATGCAAATCATATGCATGGATATGGATTTGATATTAGTGAAAACAGTAAATATAATCAATAAATGTGTGTTTATTATATTTTTGACTCCAACTAATTTAGAGACTTGAATTGTTTTAAAGATATTTTTCGAATATCCACAACAATTTAAATTTCTGAAGATTTTTTTGAAGAATTCGATCACTTTCATTTGCCGCAATGGATTAAATTAAAAATATTTCTCTGCATTCTCTTTGGCAGATATAAAAATGAAATAATTCGTAATTTTTTCTCCGATTCCACAAGATTAATTGACAACTCGAATTTTTATGTTCTCCTCTTCTATCTATTTTAAAGTGACTTGAAAAATTCGAAGTATATTTCATATTCATTGTTTTCTCTCTATAAAATGATTGGAAGTACATAGATTTTACTATTGCTAATATGTATTTATCTATGGAACATGGCTTGAAAATGGTGTATGGATCAGAAGAAATAATAAAGAATGAATGCACCTAGTGAGAAACAAAGACATAGTGAGATTCATTAAAGCACAAAGAATATGGTGGCTTGGCCACGTACACCGCAGAGATGAAAAAAATATCATAAAAAGGATAACAAAGGGTAAATTATTCAATAGCAAGAAGAAGGGGAGACCCAGAGAAACATGGATTGACAATGTGGAAAAGGACCTGGAGACCATGAAGATAAAGAATTGGAAAAATGTGGCTCTGAAGCGGGAAAAGTGGAAGGAGGTTGTATTGGAGGCTAAGGCCTGCATAGGGCTGTAACGCCAGTTAAGAAGAAGAATATGTATTTATTAGCAGTTAATTGTTAATAAGTAAATAAGCAAATTAGAGCAAACATAAGAGAAATATTAAACAGTGTTGGATGAAAATGAGAAAACTTTGAACTTCTTCAAGAATAATTTTGACTCTGTTTTATTTTTTAATATTTGATAGTGAATTCTTTTAATTCAAATGAGAGAAATGTCTTATCTTACCTAATTACCATCAATACTCACGGTGTCTTTTAATCATTCAAAATCATTTGAAATTAATATGAACAAAATTAAATAGAATGTCATTCATTAATATTAAAGCTGCTTCTGAAAAAATAAAATTATTTAATTATATTAACAGAAAATAAATATTAGGAAAAGATACACACACTTAAAAAAAAAAGAAATTAATAATTATATAAACTTAAAATAAATATTAGAAAAAAGGCACAGAAAGAGAGAGATAGAGAAAATATATATTCGATTCTTTTAAAAATCTATAATTCCTTAAATATAGACATTTGAAAAAATATGGTTTTCGATGAAATTATTTTTTATTACTTAATTAATGAAAAATAAAAGTGTAAATAATTAATAATCGCAAAAGTTAGAGGCATATAATTTTACATTATAGTCACATTTTTACAATATTGAACTTATTACAATCTTTGACAAAAGTGAAATGATTGGAAATACTTCTTATTTTGAATATAAAGAAACAAATGTTAATAACGTATTTTTTTTCCTCTTTACATTTCCTTTTCTCTTTATAAAAATTATACATTAAGAAAATTGGAGTTTAAAATTTGTAAGTTTTAACAACTCTAATTATTAACACACTTCGCCATCAAGATTAACCTCGGATAGATACCATCTAAGTTCTTCTCGAGTGTCTTTTGGTGTAAGTTCTATTTTATGGCAACCCTACTACACACTGCTGTTGCCCGGCGTCGATAAATTTGTTTATTCCATCACCGGTGTCTCGCGAGCCAAAAAGGAAAGAGCTTTTGGAGAGTGCGTCCGGTTAAGAGAAAAAAAGAGATATTCAGGCTTCCTTTGAAATGACTACCAAGAATTGATCATCCGGTGAGTCAAAATAAAAGGACATTTTTTTCAATATTATATTAAAAATAAATTAAAAATTGTTTTAAAATCTACTTTTGCAAATTATTAATAAAATAGTAACTTTAACAACACACATTCATTTTTAATTTGTCTCATTTACCTAAGGTAGATAATTAAATACTTATGGTTACATTGGATGGTAAAATACTGTTTAAAAAATTTTATACGTCTATTTGTATAAAAATTGAAATAAGGAATAGAAAGACAAAAAGAGAAGGAGATATTATAAAGAGATGGAAACAAATTTTTTTAATTAGTTTATATATAGGCATCTGATGATGATTGTTTATTTTATTTGTGCATTTAATTGTAATAGATTGTGAATTTTGAATGGTAATCAACTTTCTAAAATATTTCATTTAATGATGCCAAAATTCTTGTTTTCAATTTGTTGAATTTATTATGACTAACCATATCAACACTATTTGGACAGTTTTATATTGATTAATCTGTTCTTTTTTTACGGAGAAAAGGTGTTTTTCATATAATTTTTTTAACTTTCAATGAATAAATATATTTCTTTTAAATTTGTTATTTAAAAACTGCATTCCGAAGTAATTTGGATGTTATATATTATCCGTAAAAATGTTTTTAAGTTAAAATGACGCAACGTTTAATCATTGATTAATAGTTTATGCAACCGGTGGTGTTTCAGTTATTCATTTCTATTTGATTAAAATATACTTGATTAAAAAGAAATATTTTCATGAAACTGATGGTTATTTAAATTTAGCATCTGCGTAAAAGAATTATATAAGAATGATAAATCCTCATATTTGATATTTACTCATGGCATTTAGTTTCAGGAAATTTCCGAGAAGAGTGAGGTTACTCACCGCAAGAAATGTCATTTATCTTATAGAAAGAAAAAAGCCACTTCTCTAGCGAAAATAAAAATTCGTTACCATTAGAAAAAAATGGATTGAATTCATTAAAATAAGAGTTTAGATGGTTACAGTAAATATTTTGATTAGTTAAGCAAAATGTTAAATAAAAACCTTCTGATAACAGATGGTGAAAAGAAGTTCTATTCCCTTAGAAAGCAAATAAAGCAAAATTCTTAAAGCTGTGACCAATTATTACGAATGTCTGTTAAAATTGAATTGAAATAACAAAGGAATTAAGGAAACTTTTAAAGAACGTAGAACAGAGGAAATCTTTTTTTGTTAAATATTGATGAATACGTGTAGTTTTAGAATAAAGATTATTGTGTAAGGAAAATCTGTTTTAAAGTGCGATAGAAACTATCATTTTAACAGCATTTCACATATCTCTCCTTATTTAATCATCATTTATTATTACCTTTAAATTAACTCTGATTTTATTTGATTCATGATAAATAAGCGTGATTTGTATCTAGTGATACAAATGAAAATAAATAAGATTGCATTTTAACATATAATTTTTCTCATGCTTTTTTTCGTATAGCAAAATATTTTTCAGTTTTTGTTTTTCATAAAGCTTTGTTGTTTTAGAAAAACAAGAAAGCTCGAAATATTAGTTATTTTACTATATTTCATTTCCTAGTTTTTTAATACTTTTAATTTGAAAAACGTATTTAAATATTTTATCAATATAATATCTAAAGACTAATATATTATTATTTGGAAGATTTAATTATCATAATATTTTCAATACCATGCAAAATTTTATAATTTTTTACATTGTATTTATTTAGATGCACAAATTCATACTGCACACAAGTAATATTTAACAATGCTAATTTGTTTTTATTTGCAAGAAGATAAAAAGTTTTATATTAAGATTTTTTAAATATTTATGTCGATTTTTTCTTGCTGTTTCAAACGACGAAATTACAAGGGGTGGCCATATTCAGTCCACAATTCATGACTGTAACCCTTGGAATGACACTACACTTTCTCATTAAAGAAACGATATGCATCTTCATGCAATTTGAGTAAAAATTTTCGTTTTGACTTAATGGAGATATTAAGTAATAATTTTTGAACATACTAAATTCTTCGATGTATATATTGGGTAGTGAAATTTCTGCTAATAGCTTTGCTTTATCAAAATATTTCTAACAAAAAAAGCTATTTCTTTGATTAAATAGTTTTCATTTTGGTTACCTGTTTATCCAAGAACTGAAATTAAAAACTACTACTGATATTATTTTATAGAGCAATCTACTCAATATGTATTCTATCAATAAAAGGTTTCAGATCTTTTTTCATTTTTTTCCTACATTATTTCAATGATGGTGTGAAATCAACCTCTGCAGCAGGACTCTTTTAACTAATGACTGAGTAATGTAAAACCGCCTCTTCAAAGTCAAGGCCGAAAAGTCTCCAATCGTGAGAATTCTACTCTTGTTACCAGAGAAAAAAAGAAAAGAAACATGTTCACTTGAGAAAATTATACTCTTTTTCTTCTTTAGAGAAATCGGCCAGAATTGCTCATCTAGCTGCTCCGTCCCTGCTCCTTTTCCTGATCAACCCTGGAACATATTACGGTTCCCTGCACACGTGTATCTCATTCAACCTCCAGATAACGGACACTAACGAGCACTGATGTCATCACCCTGAATAACGTCTTTCAAACGTTTTTCTACCCTCAGAAAAGAAAAAAGAAACGTCCTCCGATAAAGTTTTTTCAACGTTGGTCTTCTTCGGAAAGAAGTTCCTGAAACAAAAAAATAGTAGGGAAGTAATTTTATCCTCTGCTTTGAGCCGCCAACAAATCATTGGAAGAGGGTTCCTTTTTTTGTATCTTAGCCTTTTCCACCAATTTTTCAACGATGGGCCCCACTGCTTCGCCGCTCTTGTGGATAAACTTTGATTCATAAGTCGGTCTCGAACCCACCACTGGAAAGAAATAAGACCAGAAGGGTAGTTCCCAACTAAAAAAATTTTTTTTCGTCTATACGGATGATGGATGAAGATGAGCTTGCAATGTCGATATTTTCACTTCTCTTTTGTTTTTAGTAATTTGTCTCAGAAATTATTCAGCAAAAAATAATTATGAGTTATATTAGAAATCCTTAATGAATTTTTCAGATGCTTTTAGTGTGCTGTTTGCAGATGAATAAAATCATCTAAATACTGAAAATATGAAGTTGTTTTTATGAACGCTTCTACACCAAATTCTACTATTTTGCCAATCTGAGAAAACTTCGGGATTTATCAGTGTTTAAAAATACTATCACAGCTTCAATTTGAGTAGGACATTGAATTTTGGAGACAATTTTTAATTGGAAATACAGTACGATTCCAATCCGTATTCGAGGAACTGGAGCCCAGACCCATGATATATATATATATATATATATATATATATATATATATATATATATATATATATATATATATATATATATATATATATATATATATATATATATATATATATATATATATACATACTAGCTGGCCCATCCACGCGCTGCAGTGGCTGAGTAATTATAATACATTGAATCAAATTTTTACTAATTCTTTGGCACAATCAAATTAAAATTTTCTAAAAAAAAAATTAAAATAAGTTCATTCATATGAGATTAAAAATAGAACGTTTCGCCAAAATTTAAAAGTAATAGGTAAAGTATCAAAATTTTGAAATTAAGCACAAATCAACATATACTTTCTGAATTTACATTTTATTCATCTTATATTAAATTATAGTCTGTAATCAGTGATTGATTGTTAAGGTTAGATTTTTTCCACTGCATTATACTGAAATAAAAAAAAATTAAAAGAATTTATCATTTGAATAAATAAAGTAGATCAAAATGTACGGCTGAATAAATTAATAATTATCAAAGTATAAAATTAAAAAAAAAATAAAAGGCTATCAAGAAATACTTACATGTTTTCGAAATGGTATGAAAATTAGTAGAGAAAAACAGTAATAAATAAAATTTTATTTTACTATTTATCATATTAAAAATATTCATACTGAACACTGCACAATAATAACACAATACATAGTATAATTTTGAAAATGATTCATGAAAAATTGTTACAGTTTGATTATACATCATGAAAATATATGTAAATTCTATATTCAACCACGCGCTTGTGCGCGCACGTTAATTTTCAAAGATGGTATAATCTAGAAAAATAAACACATGTCGCCATCTGCCGAATACCTGTGCAACATAGATGCTAAACCGCCATCTATTAGGAATTTACAGAACTAACCGATAAATAAACACTAATGTCGTATAATAAATATTGAGATCAATAATTGAAAGATAAAAACTATTCTATCTTTTAAGTTGGACCATATTATAAATGGTTACAAAATTTTATCAAAATCCGTTCAGTAGTTTCGGTTATCGGGAACACATCGTGACACGAAATTTTTATATATATAGATATATGTATATATATAACGTTTGAAAATGTTATATTACAAAAGGAGTGCTTTGATTATCTATTTGATTTTATAATTGCATCTTTGCGATATTTCTGCTGTTTCTTTTGATCAAAACAATGTATTGTTAAACTACTATTAAGCGACGAGGTCCATACTTTAACTGTTCTTATATATAAATTTAGTGTCTTAGGCACAAAATTTAATAAATTCAAAGTGATATTTTGCTTAGTATAAGTAACCAGATTATTTTTGAAAGTTTACCTTTTTTATATTATGATTATATTAATTTCTTTTTGCTGCTATTCCTTCCTTTTAAAATAACATAATCGGCTAGCACTTCAAATATAAAGTTGGCATTTTGAGTATAAAAAATAGATTATGTATATTCCAATGATTGAGTATATAATATAATATGATAATGAATACTCGATAATATATTTTAGAAATAACAATCATTTTTTAAAGGTTAATTTTGCCCGATCTTCAAAAAGAAATAAAAATTTAAAAATAGCATTATTTTTCTTAAAACTAACCAGATCTGCATAATTATTTTTTGTTAAGTAAGAGAGGCCGCATAAAAATGCAATATGGAAATTGGAAGTGCTGCAATCGGGATTTGTCACTTGCGAAAATACAAATGCATGTTTTAGACCAAAACAGCCAACTTACTGATTTAAGAAATCTTTATTTTTAAAT
>JAJQOW010001418.1:0-50282 GCA_037975125.1 Latrodectus hesperus | reverse complement strand
ATGATTGTTTCAAATTATAACACTTTTAGCAGAAAATATACACTTTAATTTCTCTTTCACCTAAAATTGGTTATTTATGAAGAAAGACAATCTGTTTCTATAATCTATTGTACGTACTACAAAAGAAGTCATTGAAAGTTTCTATATCAGTATATCTGGTAATTCTATGATGGATTCCAAATTCACTTTAAACCATTCTATATCGGCATTTTATTTTTATCGATTGATGGAAGAGATATGTCTTCATACTTACCAATACTTTTTACTGAAGTTCTTTGCTAACAACATCAGTTTTATCTATAATGGGTTTCAGTTTCTACAATTTTATAACTGTCAAATACTTTATAATGATATTTGAAAAAATAAATTAATTAAAAGGCCTGAAACTTTGCTTTGTTAGTTCGTTTCCTTTTTGTTATAATTAAATAGATATTTTGGCACATAAATTTAAATTGTTAAAATATATAAAAATGCTCATAATCATTATACTTATTAGATGGTTGGCATTATTAACTATATCTATTTCTACAATGTTCCTTATTTGTTTACAAGTGAATTCTAGGACGGAATTCCCTCAATCTCTTTGTAAGTATATCCTAAAATTGTAATAAATCATTATATCTAGCCAAGTAAATTATTCTCGCTACTAATTCACATTTTTGGCAGACTACAAAATGACTTAAAAAAATTTAAACATTTTTATAAAATTCATAAGTAAATGCATTGCATCATATAGAAGTATTTAAAAATTCTTTTAATGCAGAAATAAAAATAATGTTTTTTTGTTTAGAAATTTACTTTTGTGAATATTGTATACCCAATTTATTATAATAAAGTACACAGGAGACATTGTGTTAAATTCTTCTAACTTGCTTAAGTCATCTCCAAATTAAAAAAAATAATAACAGATGGCGCTTTACCTTAGAGCAACACCGAATCGAATTCAACTATTCATGCACAGGAAATTATTCTGATCAATCACATACAACTGCATATATTTTTATGTTAATGTATATTGTGTCTTTTTTATACTTAAAGACATTGAAAAACATGTCAAAAAATTCTGCAGTAAGGTAAAAGATTTTGTTAAATACAAAATCTTATATATAGATGTAATATATTTACATAAGTAAATTTAGATAAATAAAGAGCTAATTTTTAATAACTGACAAAAAATAATGCAATTGACTCTCAATTACGGCAATCTTAATTGTTTTTTTTAATTTTAACCTAATTTTTTGTATAACACATAAATTGGTATAATAATTCTATAAATTACATTACATGTCTAAGATAAATAAAGACTATGAATTTTATTACAATTTCAAAATAATAAATAAACTTCATTTCCTAAAATTTGTTGATAAGAAACTTAATTATAACAGAATTTATGAAAGCATTTAAAAACGAGATAAGATACATTAACACTTGTTCGATATATTATCCTTATCAAAGGTACTTAAAACTTTAAATTTTGCTAATTTAGTGTCTTGTGTGTTATCAAAAGGAAATTTGCGATAAAATAGTTGCGTATACATACAAATAATTTTTAATGCTTCATTTTAGATATTTTATACAAAAAAGTATACTTATTCAGAACAACCAATTAACTATGTCAGAAACATTTGAATATTGTACATTACAAAATTAGTCGTTAGAGAGGCAAAAATTTCACTAATGAGATTAATTATAAACACATTTATCTTTCAATCTCTTGCAAAATTAAAAGCATTGTTGCTTCAAGTAATTATCTATTTAAAAATGCACTTTTCTAGTAACGCTATTTTTAATGCCAGTTAATCTTTTCTATGTAAAAAATTTTAAAGCTGTACAAATAGTAACAATAACATCCAGTAGATCAGTTTACATTGAAAGTCATTTTAAAAGGATGAATGACAATAAATAGCCTTTTTTACTCTTGATAAAATTATTTAACATTGAGAATTTCATAATTTTTTATACTCACAAATTCTTCTATGTTCTATACATGTGTCCTAGACAATGCTTTGATATTATAATTTATAATATTTATCATGAAATTATAGAATTCTTCATTTACTGTTTTTATTGTTAAACAATTTTAGAAAATTAAATGTAATGAAATAAGCGATAAAATGTAATGAAATAATCACATCACAGACTTTGTGATTAGTAGATGTACGGAATCATTGCTTCATTTGTCAGTGTAAAGAAAATAAAGTCGCATTATATATTAGGAGATGTATCATATTCTTTCCTTCTGTAATTCTATGCATCACTATATATTCGCCGTTGCTGTTTACAACCTCTTTCCACCTCTTCTACCCATTTGTTGATGCCGTTTCGCCAAAAATCGCCTGGTCTGGTGTCAAAGAAATTTTTGAGCCAGTTTTTAAGGACCTCTTGATGCACTGAGAAATGCTCGAAAAGAATGCCACAGTCAACAAGGAGCTCTACATAGCCCAGCTACACCGAATGAATGAGGCTTTTCGACTCGAAATACCTGATCGACATGCTCAAACCATACTCCTTCACGACAATGCCAGGCCCCATGTTGCACAAGTCGTCAAAGCCGCGCTCCAAGAGCTCGAATGGGATGTACCTCAGCATCCGCCTTATTCTCCGGACCTTGCAATGACGATTACTATCTTTTCCACTCTTTATCAAACCATATGAAGGACGTTACCTTCGATAACAAAAAGTTTCTTAAAAACTGGCTCAACAACTTCTTTGACACCAGACTAGGCAATTTTTGGCGGAACGGCATCAACAAATGGGTCGAGAAGTGGGAAAAGGTTGTAAACAGGAACGGTGAATATATAATTGATTAACTTATTGATATAATTATTGTTTTATATTTAAATAAAAGTCATTGGTAAAAACGCTTCAACCTAATAAATATTAAGACCAAAAAATGGAATCATTCAGAAAGATCTTCGACCTGCCATGCAATTTAACAGTTATTATAAAAGCTGTGGAACGAGCTGGTTGCTGATTGGTTTGTGTTCTGTTATTCGATTCAATTGCTCATGAAGCCTTGAGTCATGGTTAGGAATGTTTGTGAAACGAAGTATTGTTTCCTTGCTTGTAATAGCATTCATTGATCATAGAGAATAAAAAGATACCAAATCAAAGTAACAGCAGTGCGTAATCACGAGACCAAATATCCTAATCTTTCCTTCTCTCTCGTATTTTTTGATCCTACATATTCAACGCATCTATTGTGAAGGATAACTGTTTTGGGTGAAGGATTATTAGAAATATACCTGTGTTGAATTTGTTATAGAAGGAAATACTAATATTGAAGATAAGTGTAGTTTTTATTGAAAAATGAAGGAAACAACTAAATAAACATTTAAGAGAAATAATTTCATAGAACAAGACTAAAGAAATATAAATCGCTGAAAATAATGAAACTATAAATACAAACTTACTTCTGCATTCTTATAAGTTTCTACCAATTTTACGTTTTATAAACTTGTTTGATAACTTTATGGTATGGCTGACGCATGATATGATGCTGAATAGGAGAAGCATGATTATGCCAAGATTGAAATCATAATGATAGAAAACTTACATGCGTCTTACATGATAAAAACTTACAACATTTTGGAAATACAATACTTGTGTGCCGAGACAATATGATATGAAAAAAGAAATCTAATTTAGGTGCCCCTCAACGACACTTAATTGTGATTCAAATTCTATGGTAGATGTTAGTGTTTTAAGACAAGCAAAACTGAATCGCAATCAACATATTAATGATGAATATTTAGTGATATAATATATTGCGTATTTATACGTAATTTAGATATTGCATATACTCTATTTTTATACTTACAATATATCTGTTTCTGGTATACTTACAATATATCAGAATCTGGTTGTGAAAATGTTCAAAATTTTTAATATTATTTTGATAATTTCATACATTTGCTAGCTAACGTTTTACTGGTTTAATATCACAGCTGAATTAATTCTATTTTGATTTTCCTCCTTTCGTATTACAAAACCCCCATTAGTTTAATAAATGTATCATGTGAAGCTTAACGTCAAAATATTTCCATAGTACAATTTGAACAAAATCATTCTACTTTACTTAACATACTGAGAAATACAGGATACATTTGATGCAATAGTTCAAGAGAGCAACTTCTGTTACTAAGTATGGAATCTATTTCGTCATCTTAAATAAGATTACTAGATGACTCTTTACAATGAGTGTCATTCAAGTAAAATGTATAATCCATTAGGGACCTTACAAGCTTATAAGCATCTATTATTAACACATCTCTTAAAAATACGGAATGAACAATTGAAAGTAATTAAAGAAATCAGGTCTTAATAATAATCACTCATAAATGTTTTCAGTTGAAAACACTGCACAAAATTTAAATCAATAAGGCATTCAAAATATTAAATCTCAAGTAATAAAAGGAAATTAAACTGAATTGGAGATTGCATAAAATAGATGAGTTTCTATAAACTCTCTGTGGCATGGCAGCCCATATGGGCCAAGGCCTACAGGGCCCATCTCTGTTTTCGTGACCGAGAGGCCCTGGGATGCGAAGCATATGTCCTGATTAGGTGGCCAGTCTAACAAGAAACCCCCAGTGTTTAGTTTCCAAGCATGCTTGATACTTAGTTTATCGACCCACTGAAGGGATCCTACACCTACATATAGGGATGAGTCGACGTTGCCCAGCCCGAGGTTTAAACCTCGGACCTGTGCTTTGGGAACGTGAAACGCTACCACTAAGCCACCGGATTTCAGTGTTTCTATAGGTTAATAATAAATATCCAAAGAACTATCAACGATAATTAAAAATACTCATCTGATTCGCTTTTTATATTAATCTTGAGATTCATAATCAATCGAGTTTTTCTTTATTTGAAGTAAACCAGGAAGAAATGATTTTATAAAAATATTTTCGAGAATCCCTGTTGAACCTTTTTTACATAAAGTAATTTATTCATTTTTATGTTCTTTATATTTATACAAAGATCTAATAGTGAAAACAATCACGATCTCTTAATATCATTTTTTATAACTACATTTCCTTATTTATTAATTATTAACATCAACCAACTTAGATAAAAAAAACATCCATTTTTTTTACTTAACTACTTTCTTTTTCAATTTTTTTTATTTTTTTAAAATGAAAGAACCATTGAAAAATTTCCTTAATGAAAGTTTATTATCTTCATAAAAGCATAATCAATAATATCCCTTTAAAAACTAAAATTTGCCTGTAATTAAAACAAAATAAATATTGTTTTAACAACGCTACTTTTTCAGTGGCATTTAATTTACAGTTAATTTATCTATGGTACAAAGTTCGTTTAAAGGACTGTTTATTGATTTATTTCACTTGCTTTGGCTATCGCGTATGATTTCATTATATTAAGCTATTTCATAAAAATGGCGTACAACTGATGACACCTTGTACAGTTTATATAATTTAGTGCATTTTTTAAGCATTTAGTGAAGGTGCCAACGTAATCCAAAAGTTGGTGGGTTAACGTAATTTAAAATAACAGAGATGAATCAATATTATAGTACAAATCAAGCAATATGTTGGATAATAATGATATTTGTTTTTGATTCATTCTAAATAATGAAGATAGTTCATTCATGTATGGGGAGTATGCATTCATTAAACTAACTCTTTAAGCAGTAAATTCTTGTTTTTATTTAGATTATAATGTAATCCAAATTTATTACCAAATGAGTTAGAATTGTTTTAATAAACCGCATATTATTTTAAAAATTACTTTTGTTAAAAACTATAATTTATATTACATGTTGGTATAATATTTAGTTTCTCATTCCAATTTATATTGTGCTAAACTTGTTTTTCTTTTTTTTTTCTAACGAAGATTATAATGCTCCTAAATCTATGTGTGTGTCCTATTTTATATTATTTTAAAATATTTAAAAAATATTGTTTACTTTAGGCACGTATTTCATCATCAGTGCTATAGAGTACTTACAAAACCAAAATTCTTCTAAAAATAGAATACATTTTCAGAAATTCTTTCCACGTTGAAACTATAAAGAAGATCGTACTTTTATGTTATGAAACACTTTTAAGTATTCATTACTCTAATTAATTCCAACTTAATGTTAAGTTTTCAAAAATATTTGATATATGTAATAAATTTATTATTCAATTATGTAATTTTAAAACATTCCAAATATAATTATTAGTTTTACTATTTTATGAAATCAGCCCTTCAGTGACGAAATTGAATTACATAATCACTTAAGAAAAGACGTAAGATATTTTCATTTAAATTAAAATAGGAAAATGCGTGCGGCTTTTTGGGTAAAACATTTATTATTTTTAATAAAAACTGTATAATAATGGGAAAAATTATAGTCTTTATTGCCCAATCTATTCTCTCAATACATTTAATATATTCTCATATTGCGCAATATTCTATATTTCACAGTCTGTATTTTTTATAATGCACTCTTTTCTATCAACAGAGAATAAATATAAGTCAAATTAATTAATCTATAATTAGTCAGGAAAAATGATTCATCAAAATGGACCAATTATTATAAAAATAAATATATTGTGTAGTTCATATTATTCTTTTCTTATATAATTCATTTTGTAACATTCATATCAAAACTGTTCACCATGTTAAACAATTGTTTGGTGGAAAATATCAAAAATATAAATAAAATATATAATTAAAATATTTCCGATCGTACAATTATCTAAAAATACAATTTGACTGTTTTATTATGGTTTCAAGACAGAAATCAAAGAATTCTTCAAATGAAGTTAGATAAAGAATGACTTTTTCCCTGGAGATTGTAGTTTATTTGACGGTAGTCTCATTACTCATTGTTTTCCTTTGGAAGTTGTTTGTCTTATTTCATTTCATTTCTGATTTCTTGACACAGAAGAATGAAATAAAGAAAAAGAATTTGTTATTTTACGAATACATATTTTGAAACCAAACAAACAATGAATCAAAAGACATAGTTCGTTTATTTATTCGGATTTCTCCGAGATGGATTTAGAAAAGAACAATTTGTCGATATCACTTCCATATTTCAGCATTTAATTTTCATATGTGATGAAAGATTGCATATTTCAGAAACAACATTAAACTTTGTTTCCATATTATAATTTTAGTTTTATTATTTCAACTTAGTTCTATATTTTATAAATGTCTCATTTTTTTAAAAGTTACGCCTATTAAAATATTATTAGGGTTTAAAATTCTGCATTAAATTTTCTTATATTTTTCTCGAAATTAGTGACATATATATATATATATATATATATATATATATATATATATATATATATATATATATATATATATATATATATATATATATATATATATATATATATATATATATATATATATATATATATATATATATGTGTACTCAAATCAGTATGATACTAATTCTTCAATTATTGGATAACAAGTTGAAATAAAGTTTTCTTTATTTACATTGTATTCTGAAATAAAAATCATGAATTTAGAAAACAAATGTGAATTAAATATCATTTCCTATTGAAAATAATAAAATTTAGAATTAAATTTCTTATTGAACTAAAATTAATTATTTCAATAAATTAATATAAAATATAATTAATCATCAAAATTTATATAAGCATTGAATGGATGTAGAATTTGCCTAGATATTACGAATTTACCTAGTTATTATAGTTAAAGTAATGTAATTTTATATTATGTTACAGATTAAATTAGAAACTGAATAAAATGTACATGAATGAATTTGAATAAAATATAAATCGAAGCAAGGATATGAAGAATATAATCTACAATTGGAACATTATGATTCAAACATTCAGATCCAGCAAGCGATTATTGGAAAAGTGTACAGACGCATTATTTCAAATATAAAATTATTTCAATATATTTTGTAACATAAAATTAAATTTAATTTAAAACTTACGAATGAATATGCATTTTAATATGTAATAAAGATAGTTGGTACAAATATAAAAGAATATAAAGTCTAATTTAAAATTATAAATCACATTCAAGTACTATATTTTCACATAAAGTCTAACTTAATATCTATTATTCAGTTATGTATTCAATTCAATAATCAAATTCTTAATTTTCATATAAAGTCTAACAGAATATAAAGTGTAATTTAAGATTATAAATTATATTCAATTACTATGTTTGTCTATATTTTGTTAGACCTTTACGATCAAGTGTAGCATATTTGTTATTAATGTGCAAGTAAATTCTAGCAATGTATGTATACCTTTTCCTCCTAATGCTTAAAAACAAACATCTATAATTACTTAAAACTATTTTTCAATTTTTGGCTTTTTTGATATATGTTTTTGTTGCACTTAAGCCAAAATTATAAAGACACTTTTTGAAATTATTATCTTTTCTAAACCTGTGTACTTATGGGTTGTTTTAACTTTCGCTCAAATGCAAATAAATATTCATGTATCAAATTATTGGAATTTTGATGTAGAATCTATTTAAAAGCACAGAATGGAAGGAGAACTATATTACAAAAGTGTTACGCTTTTTTCAGTCATTAAATAAACATTATTTTCATGAATATTAAAATGTGCTGCAATTAAAGCTTACTAGACAACTACAATTACCCTTTTGAGAACTATTCACATGCCAATAACTAAATTACTGTAAGCTTTGATATCCAAAATCAGCATTTTGCATTAATGAGTTTTACAGAAAGATACATGCTAGTTTAACTAAACAGAATGTTTCTGAATATTTTTAAAACATTTTAATGCAAATAACTTGAAACAATATCCCAACCAAAAGAAAACTGATTGTACACCAACAAAAAGAATCATCATATTGAGAGACAATCTTCTGTCTTATGTTAAAATTCAAAAACAAGTTGGTAGATGAAAAACTTTATCTGGCCGACGGAAGTTGTGTTTACATCATAAAAAATAAACGAGGGAAAAATATAAGGCAAAATAAAACTGAAAAATGTACAAGTGCTATTGAAAATAGAGAATTAGATAGAAGACATGGCTCAAAGAATAGGATAGTTTTATCGTATGACATTACTTATGAAATAAAACGCAATAAGTATAACAGTTATTTCCAGAACTATTAAGAAGATGATAAGTTTTTGAATTAAAGGATGTAGTTCCTACAAAAATACAATATTTAAATCTTAAGCAACACAGGAGTTGAATTTAATAGGCAAAAAGTGCATTAAGTAGTCAGAATCACTTGAAGCAAAGAGTTTGGAATGTTTTTTTATACAATGGTGGGCACACAAAGGTGACTGAACCCTATGCCAAAACAAGGTGGCCAGAAACTGCTACTCATTTATCGTTACCCAGCAAGCGACTGTGAACCAAGTCACGGAGGCGAGTAGCGTTACCCGTGCCAAACCACCACAAACCCGTTTATAGGGCGGGCCACATTCATACATCATCACAGAAGAAAGGACAAAGAAACATAGAGGGAACAGAGAATGAAAGAAACAACCTTGCCCGAACCGGGACTCGAACCCAGGACCAACAGTTCAGGAGTTAGGAACGCTAACCACTCAGCCAATCGGTTGGCAGAGTTTGGAATGTTGAGTGCAAATGTAGTGATGAGTTAAAATATGTGAGATGATGAGTAGGGGAATATGTATATAATTACGCTGAAGTAAGAACAAAAAACAGAGAAAATATAATTACTTGAGCATGTATATCTGCAGACAGTGTAAGAAACCTTTATGACTGACAGCATTCTGGTATTTTTAAAAAAAATATTTATTGCATCCTGGAACCACAATTGAAACTTCATCATAATAAAGAACCATTTATCATTCAACAGGATTCAAATATCGTGAAATAGTAAAAATATGCCAATAATTGTTTAAAAGTAAAGACATATATTTATTACGCAGGCTAGTAAGCAGCCCTGATTTGAATTATATTGAAAAAGTATGGTGGTGTTGAACTGTCTTTGTTTGAAAAATGTATTCATCAAATACAATTTATTAGGACTATAATTGCTTCCTTGCTTCCTGTAATGAGGGAGATAAATTCTAAACAATAGTTTATTCTATAAAAATATGCTGTGAACCTGTAGTGAACATTTAGAGTTTTATCCCATTAAATATTGTGTATATACGTGTAACTTTAAAATCAAATTAAATGTAAGATATAAGTCATTATTTGTAAAGTAATATTTTGTAATGCAGGGTTTGAATTCATTCTTTAATTATATTCTACATTCAATTTCTTTTAATTTGATACACAAATATTTTTTATTTAATTGAAAATTAAGTACAGATGCCGTATAATCTATGATTACAAGTTCTGAATTTGTTTGGCGATGAAGAAATGTTGCCAAGATGACGTATCGTGATGTGTGCGATGGCGTATATAGTAGGGTTACCAAAATAGAATTTTCTGCATAATTCTTATAGGTCTCCATAAGTATAACGCAATAAAAACGAGGTTGCCAAATACATAAAAAAGTCCACCAAAAATCGCAAATCTTAGAATTTGGCATGATGGATTATACGGCACCTGTGCCGAAAATTAATATATTCTAAGGTATAAAAATGATAAATTTTTCAAACATTTATATAATATTGGCCACTGCTGTGTATACAAAATTCATATTTTGAAACAATTGATTATCGTCTTTAGTCTTTTTTAGAAATATTTATGCAAAACGGACATTAATATTCAATAGTATATTATCCGTTCTCCTATCTCTATTCACATATCAATAAGCATAATTTCTTTTAGAATAATATCTTTATATAAAAAATACCGTTCAAATTAGCAATTATACATACATTTTTATATCTGACATAATAATTGTTAAAATATAAAATCAATTTAATTCATTTTTTAATTTATGTAAAATATTAAAATTATCTAAATCAGTCAAAACATATTCTGATTGATTTAAGGGAAACTTGAATAAAATTCCACATTTACGAAAATTAAGTTATATAGTTGTTCCATAATCAAAGAAATTTGAAATGCATTTCGATTACGAAAATACAATTACTGCTTTAATGTATGAAATAATTAATGTAAAACAATTATTTTATTAAGAAAATAGGAGTTTTTTCATATATTTTAAGACAAGAAATATTTCTTTACTTTGCAATGTGCCCATATTATTCAAAATTTAATTATTTCTAGATTTCATGTACTTTAATTATATTCGTAAATTTTAACAAACAGATAAGGATTTTATATTCCACTAATATAATAAGCAATCGTAAAATTTTATAGCAGAATATAAAAATATATTCATAATAAATTAAATATGTTGACAAGTAAAAAATTTTATTATGATATTTTTATTTTTATAATACTTTATTTATTAATGTTTTAATTATTATCAATCTTCTTCTTTATTCTAAAAATTATTTTTATAAATAAATGTATTTTAAATATGCTATGTATTACATTTATTTAAACTAAATACTAAATCCTTTCCCAGCTTATATTTCTCTGTGTTTTTTAATTTAGACTTGTTTGAAAAATGCCAAAAGCAAACAGTGTATTTTATAAGAAATATTACTTAAAAGCAAAAATTGATTTTATGTATTTGCTTCAAAAAATTGTAAGCTTAAATGTAGATATCAATATATTTTACCCACCTGAAAAATAAATTTCATAGGTAACTTATGAATAGAAAAATGTATAAGATATGTACTACGTAAAAGAAGATAATTAATTTGTAAAACTTATTACATTACAAAAATTTCATCCAAGATAGTCAAAAAATTAAACTTTAAAAATATTTTGGAAAATCCTTATCATTTATAATAATTTTGCAAGCGAAAATGCTTTCCAAATTTAATAGAATCGTAAGACACACACAATATCAGGTTTAAAATATTAAACAAAAAAGAAATTTCTGTTTCCCCAAGAATCTGTTAATTAAACGAATTCTGTTGCTAGAGTTGTATTCATTTGTGTAAAGAAATCTTCAGTTTTTAATTAAAGTTCGGAATATGAATTGATTTTATAGATTTAAGTTTTAATCATTACATTTTATTCATTCCAAAGTATCAGAAATCAATTGAATAAACTTGAAAAATATTGTCAAATACCTTGAGCAATCGATGAGAAATCATTCTAGTTTTGTAATTACTTTCTTCACAAACTATAAAGATTTAGGAAAGTATAATTTAATTGTAAAATAGTTATTTCCTTAATTTAAACTTGTAAGATTGTTCTCCTAATATATTTTTCATACAAGTTTCAATAAAGCCTAAGGAAGTTAATGTTTGATTTTTTATACATGAAAACTAATTAGTTATTTGTTTCAAAAAATATAGAAGTTACATATAAATATATATATTATATTATATATATATATATATATATATATATATATATATATATATATATATATATATATATATATATATATATATATATATATATATATATATATATATATATATATATATATATATATATATATATATATATATATATATATAATATATATATATATATATATATATATATATATATATATATATATATATATATATATATATATATATATATATATATGTGTGTGTGTGTGTGTGTGTGTGTGTGTGTGATTTTAAACAATTTAAAAAATTTAGATTGTTTCAATTTCTAATTTATATTAGGATTCTAAAATATATTTTTGTTTGCTGAGCTCATGTTGCAGGTTTATAATTGTTATAAATAAAAAAAAATCTTATATCTTCTGTAATTTATTCAAAACAAATTTTCAATCACCATTATCATGAAGCTGGACATATAGTACATAAAATTATCTTTGAAACTTTTTTATGGCAAGAAATATTCGTTTTATAGTTAAACAAATTTAAACGAAAATAATTTAGAAAAATTATAAACTTCTCTTGATTATACCAAAATAAGATTTCTTTAATTAATTTATACATTTTGCTTATATATAAATTTAAAAAAACATAGAAGCATCCGATACTTTGTAAACACCTGACAACACCTTTGGTGTTTGTGTGTGCGGTTGACATAATTTTAGGATCAACGAGGTATTGTGGTCAAACTCTTCCGAACGAGTCCCAGTTTAGATTCCGTTCACTGTTGAACAAAGGGATAAGAATGTCATACTTCTGTATTTTGCATGAACATCTATTGGGGTGCTATTTTGAGTTTTCTGAGTTTCTTTCTTGGTGATTTTAAAAAAAGTTCACTATCTATAAAAAATCGTTTGAGGTAAACTGGTGGCAGATTCTTGAAGAAGCTTTATGAAGTATGTGTCAAATTCCGCTTATAAATAAAATAATTGCGCCAAACATCAATACTCTTTAGAAAAGAAGTCTGCATTTAAATATATATGGTTATTATTAAAATAAAATATCTGTATTTGGTTAAAAAAGAGCTTAGCTCTAACAATTATTTCATTGTTTTATACCATAAATGATAAAAAATTTTAGGTTTTCTATTTAAAGGGATATTTTGTTGTTAAAATAATTATTTTAAAAGACATTGATGTTAATTGTCATTGAAAATAAGCTGTAAAACAGAGGGTTCAACATTTTACAACATTGGTTGAAATAACTCTTAAAAATTATTAAATTTTTTGTTATATCATTAAATTATACTTTATAATTAATGAATTTGTGTCGTCTTGGAGAAATTCAATCTAATATTCCTGGTTGAATAGATGTTATACATGGATAAAGTTTATCAACCATCCTCCTTTATTACACCATCATTATAGTCTGTTGACTATACAATGTCTAGTTATCTACTATAAAACAAGGAATTTTAAGAAGAATAGAATTTAGATTTAAAATTTTTTGATTATGTACTGACAATTAAAAGTAGGCATATTTTGTATCTAATTCTGAATGCTATATATATATATATATATATATATATATATATATATATATATATATATATATATATATATATATATATATATATATATATATATATATATATATATATATATATATTATTTTATTTATTTTTTAAATTTTTATTTATTATTAATTTTTTAGTTTTATTTAAATTTTATTTTTAATTTTTTTATATAAATTTAAATCATAAATTTTAATATTAAATGTATATAAAATAGAAAATTTCAAAGAAAGCTATTGAAATAGAAAAAAAGTAATCAAAAGTTTGCAAAATTATTGATTCCTCTGTTCGTTTATTCCATAAAAACAGAAACGAAAATCATTCAGAAGAATAAGTTGAAACTAATTAGATTATGTCACACAAATGATATCTTCAGTAATTCTAAAAAACAATAACCTTTCATATAAGCATTCATTTGTCCAGGATTATATAGAAAATATTAACATAAACAAGACCTTATTTCATACTTTTTTTCCTTAACAACCACCAAACCTTTGGAAAATGGATAACAGTATGTCATTTCTGTCACTGACAGATTTTTTTCCCTACAGAAATAACAAGTCAGCATAATGACAAGATGCATCAGCTACTTTTTCATCTGACACAGCATCTGAAGATAATAAATTTTATTTCAGATTTACGCGTAATGCATTTTTAAGTAAAGAAATAATATTTCTAAAGATGGAAATGAAATGTTTATAGCTTGATTCATATACACATACTTTTGTCGAGTAACATAATACACGCTCTAAATATTTTCATCTCTAATCTATTCTCAATAATATACTTGAAGTTTAAAATTTCAGCTTTTAAATAAAAAAATTGCTATCTTCAATGCATTGTATAAAGTAATGTGTTAGCATATAATTTTAAAATTGGAAAACATACTAATTTAAAAAGATTATTTGTATATTTTTAGACAGGTAACTATTTCAAAACAGAATGCATTAGTTTCAAAACAAGCTTTATTATTCTTCTTTATACATTTATAAATACGTAAGCGAAGGGAAAATAATTGCAGACATAATTTACCTGGGATATATATATATATGTTAAGATATTATTTTAAAAAATTTAACTGCTTCTGTATTATTTGAGATGTTTCTACTTAATAATTCATAAGAATTGCTACTTTTTCATTATAATCATTTTTTAATTCATGGATTCACGTATATATGTGTAACATTTAAGAAAAATTGAAATATCGAAGATTAATGAAATAAAGCATTACATGCATTGTACTCATTAATTTTCATACTTACAGAAGTTTCAAACATTTAGCAGGAAATTTATTTTATAAATTATGGTTCCAGTTATTACTAATGAAGGATAATTTCAGAAAATCTTTTCAGTTTACTTGAATTCAAATTTTTCTAAATGCACATTTTTGTTTGTACAGCGATTCCCATAATGTAATTATTATTGTTTCTAGGAATGCATCGATGTTCACATAAAAGTAGAGAAAATATTTCATTTCTTAATATTAATCTTATTCCATTCGATAAAACAATTTAAATTATCGATTACTTATTTGCATGTAAATTAGGAATTAATATTTTAGGTTAATATTTCCTCTGATTTATTCAGGATAGCATTGTATTGTGTATTTTTCCTTCAGCTGTTTTAATATTAGATTTAAAAACTGTCAGTATCAAAATACTTGCTATTTATCAGCATAAACGATATTGAGAGATAATACAAAGAACAAAAGAATCAGATATCATGCTCGCGTGCAGCTATTATTTTCGTAATAATATAGTGAAATATTCTCTATTCTCAATAATGAAATTCAGAGCTATTCAAATCATAAAAAACCTTCCATTCAAATTTTCTAATTTCAAATATAACCTTGGACTTAGGTGGTTGAATGGTTCGAAGTTATATTTAAATTGTATGCGCTATCTAAATAACGCTTGTGTGCAAAACATAATCGTTAAACAACAAACAAAACAACAAAACGTTAAAAATTAAAAAAAACGAGTTTAACTGTAGAGTTTTAGTATTTTTATTTTACAAAAAGAAATTAGTTTACATTTAAAATTTAAAAGTAAAATAGTATGTTTATTAGTTACGGCAAAATCAGACACAGACTTTGTGGAAATCACTTCAAACAATCGACAATCTTACAATTATCTTTGTATTTTCTAAGCACTTATAAATCCGCAGTTAATCAAAGAATTAATTTTTTATACCTTGAAAAAGGTATATTATTCAAAAATAATATACCTTTTTCCTTTTGGAGATTCATCTAAAAAGAGAAAACTGACATGTATCAAAATTATTTAGTGAAAAATGAAATTGTACGGCTGAATCAACTTTTGATACTTTAAAGTTTATTTGAAATATTAATACCATGTTAAAAAATAAGTGAAAATTTTTAAAAAAGTTAATTGTGTATTCACATGACGAATTTTTCTCATAATGATTATATAAAACTCAAAAACAATTTTACATAAAAGTGTAAATTTTAAGCATGGTATGTTCATGTCAAAGTTTGAATATGAAGCTTACGATTTCTCTAAATAAAAAAGAAATTAAAAATTAAGAAAAAAATAGAAAATATAAGCAATCACACACAGCATTTGATTTTTAATACTATTACTTTTATTCTAAAAAATAAAATTATGATAGTGAAAAACAATTATGTGTATAGTTTTTTAATATATATAAAAAAAGAAACCAATGCAATTAAAATTTAAAATCAAAGCTTTAGTAAATTGTAAACATATGTGTGAAATTTATTAAAAATTTATGTTTGTGAAGATGAAATGGATTTTATACACAATGACACATTTAAAATGTAAAATTTCTTACACTGAGAGAAAAATCCTTTTCTTTGTATTTACTTTAACAATTTATTAAGTAAAGTGTTTTTCATTGTACAATTGATACTTTTATGAATACAACTAAATTTTACTTAGGCTTTTTGAAAATTATCAAATTTTAAATTAAATCATTTGAAAAAGTTTTTAGAGCTAAATGTTTTCCACGTCTAAAATTTAATGAAAAAATGCTTTTTAACGTAAATTAATATAATTTTAACAACCGATTATAAATTAGCTAATAATAAAGAATCAACAGTGTTGTTTCAATTCAATTTGAACAGAATTTTAAAATATTTACTTATTCCTATGTAATAGCAATTTACTTTAAAACATCAATGAAAAGCTAAAACCAGCTTAAAAAACACAAAGACGAAATATAAAAAAAAATTAGCTTTTACATTTAATAAGATTTCCCACAAAAAGATTATAATGAATCACTATTTGCAAAGATAAATTATTTTTGTTCGTATTAATTAATTTTTACTAAGTTACCAGCATCCAGTTGTGTACTAATTTATGTTTAATATAATTTCAAAAACTTTGTAAATAATTTTCTGTAAATTACTTTATTCTAGAAATAATCACTTTCTTTAAGAATTAGTTTTGGGAAACTTAAATGCATGATACTAAGATTGAATTTCGTTTTACCTTTCCGAACAAATCCTAATCTGTAACATTCGAGCAAATCTAAAATGCTTATCGGTGAATTGAATAAAAAAGTGGAATATTTATTTAACTAATTACTTTTGCTTCAGTTTTTACAATGTTTAATTACACTCCTAATTGTGATTTATGGGACCTTTAACATAGTTATATAATATGAGTTTTAGCAAAATAAAGAATGGAATATAAATGAACCTTCAGACGTTTTCAAAATAATACAAAGGGAATAAATATGGAAATATATTATTTTTAATCTAAGAAAACTATATGCATAAAAATTTGCATTTAAAAATTCATTTATTGTTTTTTAAGGATTAACTTGAAATAGAAAGATAGTGCAAACGGTTGGAACATTTTCTAAGTATTAAAAAAGTTCCTGTAACGCTATGATTAGAAATTAAATGTTCGTTGAGATAATGGCTTTCTAAACATGTCATAATTTTCTTAGTTAAGTGAATTATTTATCTTGTTCTTTTTCCTTTTTTTTAAAAAAAGTAGCACCATTACACTAATTTTGTGTCTAAGCAATTTCTGTTTATAAATTTTTGCCTTACACTTCATAATTTATAAAAGCAGGCAAAAGAATTTACGCAGGTTTCATTTTTCCCATGCCACAAATTAAGAACATTACAATTACACATTTTTTGGAGCATATTTTACTTAAATTTTTTAAACCTTTAGGGATAACATAATATTAAACTTTGAAATACTGCTTGAAAATTATGAATTAGAGTTTTTCTTCAATATATAAGCTGTAAAAATTTTTAAAAAACAGAATATTAATTGTTTTAATGGAAATTAATTTTATTTTCAAGAAAGGAAGTTGAAAAAAAATTCCTTTCAAAAATTACTAATCATTTGCTAAGAGAAATTTTCCTTTAACACTTTTGTTACATTAAAATTTGAAATGAATTTTTTATTTAATATTTATCAATATTAATGCTTAAAGTAAACACTAACAAAATAAAAGAATTGAGAACAGAAAAAATAAAGTGCTTTATAAATGCTAATTTTATGGCACACCTGCCGTAACATCTATGATTCCAAATTTTGAATTTTTTTGGCAATGAAGAAATGTTGCCAAGATGACGTATCGTGAGGAGCTCGATGACTTAAATACAAGGGTTACTAAAACAGAATTTTCTGCATAATTCTTATTGGTCTCCATATGTATGACGTAATAGAAACGAGGTTGACGGATACATAAGGAAATGCGCCAAAAATAAGCCAATCTCAGAATTTAGCATCCTGCATTATACGGTGGCTGTGCTAATTTTATATTCATTAATTAACTTCCAGAAAATATCTATTACCTTGGATAAGATAATATCGATTTTAAGTTTTTTCAAAATTTTTCTTTCCTTGAAAATACAATTTGTTTGAATAAATTATGTTATGAAAAATATTTATTTAAATATATATGAATGATATACATGGTGATAAAAATAAAGTATATAGTGTTTTATAAAAAATTTCAACACGAAATTACGAATAACAAAGTTACTAAATTTGTTAAAATAAATCTACCCAAATGCTTAAGATTAAAAAATCTTAGATAATGTTTAAAATATTATTTACATTTGAAAATAATATTCAAAAATTATTGAAATTAAAAGAGATTTCACTTTTAAAATAACATTTTTATTCAGCAAAATACTCCTCAACTCTCAGAAAAATACTCCTTAATTTTACTTTTTAATATTAGGAATAACAGCATGTTACATATATTCAAATTATTTTTGCTTAAAAAAATTTTCATGAAACAACCTTATTTCTCCTTTAGCTTTCTAAGTCTCTTCAATATGTATTTGTTAAGGATACTTTTCTTAAAACAGTTTGTATTCTATTTTAAATGTAAACATTAAAAATAGTTTATTGATTAAATTTTCTCGGATTTACCAGAAATTTATCTATATTTATGATCAAAGGAATTAAATCCCATATAAAATTGATATTTCAATGTCTCAACGAAACAGTTTAGAATGATGACATAATTTTGTGTCTATTGCTTATGATAAGACATTTAATAAAATAAAAGTAGTTAGAGTTTAATTATAAGTTATTTGTTAAAAGGAAAATAATTCAATTATATTTAATTATTCAAATTTATTAAATAGAATTTTTAAAATTATAATCGTTATTTTTTTCATGCGTAAGCTGGTAAAAATAACAATGTCATAAAATACTAATCATGTTCTGTTTCGTTTAAAAAATAAAATGTGTTAATTTTAGAAAAAATACCACTTATCGAGGATAGAAAAATATGCATAGTTTGCAATATCTAATTTTAACTCTAATTTTTACTACAATTAATTAAAGATTATGTAATAAATTAATTCCTTATAATTAAACAAGTATAAGTCACTCTTAAAATAGTCTTTTATTGTATTTATTCAATTATATATTTCTATTTAGTATTGTCAAAAAATTCATATTTTACAAAAATTGTCAAACTATTGTTGAATTTAATATTATAACGGCACAGGTGCCGTATAATCCACGATTCCAAATTCAAAATTTTTTAGCGATGAAGAAATGCTGCCAAGATGACGTTTCGTGACGCGTTGCGATGACGTCAGTACTAGAGTTACTAAAATAGAATTTTTTACATAATTCTTATAGGTCTCCATATGTATGACGTAATAAAATCGAGGTTGCTAGATTCATAGGAAAATCCAACAAAAATTCGCCAATCTCAGAATTTGGAATCAAGGATTATACGGGACTTGTTCCATTATAACATTTAAGATATCTAGTTTTAAAAATCACAAATTATCTCACTACAATAAGTATTAAAGATATAAAAATTTAGCTGCTCTTTTAAATATGAATATAAAAATACTAGCATATAATTTTACTTAAAAAAAGGTTATTATGATTATAAATGCTTTTATAAAGTTGAATAGCACTTTTTCTGTTTAGGTAAGGTTGTGATTTGACGGGAATTGTATATATTTAAAGTTATATGTTTTTTTAAATTTATAAAAAAAATAATTTAAATTCATTTTTGTGCAAGTTCATAAATAAATAAACCATTCTAAGAAGTGGCAAATTATTTTATTTTATCTCATTGATGACCAATATAAAAAGTTTTTCTTACTAACCGTATATCTATGAATTTTCTTCAAGAAAAGCATTCAATGTAGAAGCATGTATTGTAAATTTAAATACGTCTCACAATATGTACCTATGAGTGATTAAAACACACAATCAATTTTATTTGCATGCATATTAACTTCATTTTCTGTACCTTTATCAGTTAGGTAATCTTTCAGCTCAAACACAAGAGATTCAAATACTTTATGTTAAGTCTTTAAACCAATAAATTATTTCTATGGAAATTTTCAAAATCGATGATAATCCCGTTACTTTCTTATCTAAAAGATATTTTAAAATAATGGTAAAAGTTCAATTAAAAATTTCAACAAGCAATTTACATATTCTTATCTATTTACAAAATATGTCCTTAACTACATTCATTAATTTATTTGAAAAATGTGTGCTGTCATTTTTATGGCATTTAAGAGTTATCAAACAACCAATTTATCATTGTATTATCTACTTCAGAAATATTATCATAGTGAAAATCAAGCGAAATAATTTGATATTTTTTAAAAGGAATATTCGCAAAACCAAATACTATAAAAGTTGCTAAAGACATTTTCTTACTAAAAATAGCATTGTAGGTATGTGATTCAGTGTTTATATATGAAACTAGTGAATATGAATACTTATAGAAAATAAATCTTATGAGATTCTATTTATTTCCAACATATTAATCTAAAACACAACTATATCAAGACAATACGTCACATGTATTTGAAAATATTTTATTCCATATTTAGAAACAATTCTCTTAAAATATATTAAGTTTTAATTTTACAAAAATAAAAAGTTTTGATGTAATAAATTAAATTGGAATAAAACTCCATTTTTATTAAAATTTCTGAAAGCCTAATTCACTACATTAAATTAAGAGCTTCAAGAAATGTAAATAAGTTAAAAACGAACTTTTAAATAAATATTTGTATAACAAATTTATCAAATCAAAACTATATGACACTGTTTCTAGTCTATAAAAAATAAGTGTAATAAATAATTATAAAAAGATAATTTTTTAAATAGATGAGAGTTATTTTTTAGTTAAAATTTTGTCACAGGAGCGGAATAGTCCAGGATGCCAAATTCTGAGTTTTGCCATTTTTTGGCGGATTTTCTTATATACCTGGCAACCTGATTTTTATTACATCATAGAGATGGAGACCTATAAAAATTATTCAGTAAATTCTATTTTTGAAATCCTAGTATTTACGTCATCGCGCACGCCACAAAACGTCATCTTGGCAACATTTTTTCGTCACCAAAAAAATTCAGAATTTGTAACCCTGGTTTATATGGCACGTGTGCCAAATTACTTAATGAATCATTTTTTTTATTATTAATTTTATAAATATGTTAATAGGTCATGTGCGTTTCTATTCGAATATTAATAAACATTGCGTTTCTTAAAATTTAAATGGAATTTTCTGGGCAGTTTTCTGAAGTTATGTTTTTAAAAATCAGTAAAACTTTAGTATGTACAGCATATTCAACTAATGTTTCAATGTAAATTTTAATTAATATATCTTAATATTGATCTTTACTTAAATACAACATTGAAATACTGTTACTTAAGTACTTATATTAGAAGCATGTTTAGCAAAGTTCTGGATGAATCATGCACCAAATTATCTCAGCAAGCAGTGATTTTGGCATGATTTTTTGTTAGGAAGGTGTTATAGAGTTTTCCATGTATCATCCCTAAGATTCATTTATTAAGCTCTCTAAACAGAAAAGATTCCTGGAAACAAATATATGATTTATATTTAAATGCTTTGAAATGACCTTCAGCTGTTAGATTTATAGATTCATAAGCTGTGTGTGCGTTCCATTAAATGGCTTCTAAAGTTCAGGCATTCTTTTGTAGTGGCCAAATGAAAAGATTTGCTTTTTGGAGTGAAAATTTCATAACTAGATTCCAATCACCGTTGAAGAACTTAAGCGGAATGTTGTATTTCTACTTTTTCAAAGTAGTCAACAGAAAGATATTTTTGGGAGTTTTAATGGAATCCACTCTTTAAATCTATGAAGCATTGTTCATTATTTGGGATAGGGTCAATTAGAATGACATCCACAAATGACGTTGAAAAAACATCTTACAGGTGTCCTCTATGTAGCATATTTCATCAATCTTCGTTAAATTTAAAGTGTTCAGATCTGATTAATCATTAGCTTAAATATTTTTAAAAGAATTAGATATTGATCATTAATTATTTTTATCCTTTTACAATTTTAATGATAATTAACTCTAACTGAGATTGTCATTGTGAGTCTTGCCTAACTAATCACCTTTGTGTGAGTATTACTGCCTACTTCGGAGATTTTGAAAATTATGCTTTTGACAGAATGATTTGTTTATTTCAGTCCTTTTAGCACACATTCCCAACAGTTTTTAACAACACATCATTTATCTCTTTCTCCAACAGATACATGTGAGTGCTATGTGGATTATATCTCAAAAGTAATTGCAAACATTCAATGTAACATAGACTTAAGAATTGGGTTTAAACTTTTCTTAACCATTTTGGGTGCATCATTTTTTAAACTATTTTTATCTCCAAATGCTAAGAGATTATTGTATGAGAATAAATGGGCACAATATATCAAATTAATTCAGTGAAAATAGAATTTTCCAGATAGTTATAAGTATGGAAGTGTGCAAAAATTTGCAAAAGATGTATTATTAGTTTCCAATTTGATTCCATTAATATAAAGATTCTGCAAAAATTAATTAAAATGGGTTTTTTTACCAGTTGCAATCATGTAACAAAACTGAAAGTTATAAGAGTTTATGAAATATAGAATATTCTATTTTAACGCAATAAATGGACTCCATTAACACGTAAATTTTAGGAAGCGAAGAAACAGCTCCTATTTACGTGAACCACTTCATCTTTCAATGATTAAGTTTGATAAATTAATGACAAAGTGAAAAGTTAATTGGGTTAAAAGACAAAAGAGATTTACTTCAAAATTCGCATTAATGAACAATGTGCCATCGCTTGTCGCCAATGCGAAATTTGTAACGATCTTAATGAACGAGACTTTAAGAAAAACTTGAACTTTTTACATTAAAATATAAGTGGAAATATAAATTTGGAAATGATTTAAATAAAGATGTCTGAATTATCTTAAGCAAATATTTGAAGACGTGAGGATCTTAGACGGTTATGATTTTTACGAATGTGTATAAACCAGTAGATTAGAAAAATTCTGCAAGTGAAACATTCAACAATTTATATGCACATGAATCAAATATTGCAATAGTTTATATAAATAGAAAAAAACTAGTACAGAGTAAAATTATATATTTACTTTAGTTCAAAATGGAATTTTATTTAAGTATGGTGTGTGTATTTATCAGTATTTCATTAATACTAAGTTATTGAAACCCTAAGTAAAATTTGCCCTTAATATTTTCTGTTATTAATACATTAAACAAAACTCAAAACTTACTGCTTATAAAATGATTAACTGTGCAGTTTGTATTCCAACTTAATTGTCAAAACAGTGCACTTCGCATATCATTATAGTTGGAAAAATTGTATAGTAAAAAAGGAGAAAGATGTTTTATTTGCTAATGTTTTGAGTTTGTAAGAATTACAAAGGTAAATGCGAATTTGGCTGTTGCAATTTCATTTCCAATAATGGTTCAAGACTCATGTTTGTATAGTAAAATAAATTCATTTTTTTTCATTACTTAAGCAATCCGTTAATTATTTGCTATTAAGAGAGAAATATGATAAATTACATGACTTAATTTTAATAATATGTTTTTATCCTGCAACAGATTAAAAGTTCAAAATCTGGAAGAAAATTAATGATGGTAAAAAAAATAAGATGCTCTCTTATTGGACAGTCGCAAAACTGTTACACTATCAAAAAGATGGTTAAAAAATAATAAGTTTTAAGAAATTATATAATTATTATAGAATTTACTACTATTGTTCTTAAATAATAAAATGTTTATGTACCTGGAGTCCAAATATTTGGAACAGAAAAATTTTTTTAAAAAGTTTATTGGCAACATACACCTCTGATACATTAGTTTCAAATATAATGTTATGATACGTAAAGTTTACTCTTTCACCCTGAATGATAAACATACTTACAGGCGTAGTTAATATTGAATTTAAGTTTTTGAGAAATTATATAAGGCAATATCAAAACAGAATTCTCATTTGACTTCGTTAATTTATTATAGGAAAGCTTTTAAAATATTTCCTTACTTTATTTAAGCATTTTACTAATTATTTCTTCACATAAAAATAAAGGAAAAATTCAAAATATTAGCTGTTTTATATTTTAAATTATTTTTAATGCATCAAATATTTGAACTGTTGTAAGTTGGTTTTTCTAAATAGCCACAAAAAATATATAAATTAAGTTGTAAATTTTAACTATCATTTAGCCATGTGCGTATTAGCCGTAAGAGATAGGCAACCACATTAGGCTTGAATAAACATTCTGAAAAAAATGAAAATATTCAGAGGTGTTTTTTTCTTAGTTAATTAGAGTGTAGGAAAGAAGAAATAAAAACCTAGTATAAATCTGTATATTCTGTCACAGTATGTACATAATGGATTCTCAAAAAAAGTTAAAAGTTTAAGAAAGAAAGCTAATTTTGTGAAAATAATTGTAAGTAATTTATATGATAAAAGAGCAACAAAATTCAAAATGCACTATAGATTAAAAAAATAAATAAAAAATGTTACAATTTTAGTTTTAATGATCGAGAATATTCATCAAATTTTAAAAATTTTTGTGCCAAAACAATTTTTATTAATTTAAAACTAATATTTGGGAGATATTCTAGAAAATTAAATAATACTTAACTTCATCATTAAGAAGTAATTTTGGAATGCAGTACCTAAATTTCCAAATTTTTCTCCCTATTGATTTTGTTTTTATATACTTATTTATCAATATACATTTAAGTAATTAATTTCTTTAAAAATACTCTTCATTAAACACAAAAGTCTTTTAAACATTTTAAAGGCGAAAAATAATAAGCGTAATTAGATGTCTTTAAAAGAGTCCAAAGTTATATCGTCAAATAGTTTGTAAAAATAACTCAGTTCCATAAAAGTTCTTATAAGACATTAATTTTCTCACAAAATTAATTTGTAGCTAACATAGAAAAAATGTTTTTGTTGCTCATTCTTTGAAATTAGATTGTACGAAATCCAAATTAAATTTATAGACCCATTACTAAAACAGCAAAATTAATTTTTAGAGCTAAAAGGGAAAAAATACTTCATTCTTATAATGGATATTTTGTTTTTCAAAATATCCTTTTAAGAAAATCCAGGAGTTTTCATTTAACTAAAAATCAATTCATCTCTTTTAAATTATCTTTCAATATATTAGTTGTGTTAAATAATACATAATTATTCACTTAAAATACTTTTTTTGTATTATTTTATGTAAATGGAGGTAAAGAAAGAAAAACATAAAGAGTATCGCCTTATAAATAATATCACTTTAAAATCAATAAGAAGCCTTTAACACACACACTAATTATTTTTATTTTATGAAAGTGGTATTTTAAATTTCATTTTCTTTTTTATGGTGAAATTTACTTTTAGATTTAAACGCGTAAATATCTCATTTAATTCTAGATATTTCAGTTTTTCTTCATATAAAGTAGGATTTCAAAAGTTTTTTTTCGGTTATATTAAAAATAAGCAACGTATTCATTAGGTACTCATACAAACGACTTTTGAAAATATTCAAACGATATTTAACAACAAAAATGGAAAAAACTAATACCATAGAAAAACACCTGCATATGTTTCCATTATTGAAATTGTGAATAACATCAATATATGTGAAAAAAGAAAACTCGGAAAACACAAGTGGAAAACCTGCTCAGATTGCATCAGCATAATGTGCATTCCTTGATCTTCACTATCATTGGGATCGAACACTGGACCCTTCAGTTTTAAAAGCAGGATTGAATAGCAGGTAATGTTGGGGAAATTTATTTTAGTTACATTATGATATTATGATTTTTTTTGTGTGCGTATGTGTGTTTGTGTGTGTGTGCGTGTGTGTGTGTGTGTAAATTAGTTCTACCGGGAGAAACCAATTTTATTAAGTAAAGATGATGCGTAATTAATATTTTGTTTTGTACATTTTTGTAAGGCTTTCGATATTCATAAAATACGTATGCCGAAGACTATTACTATGGAAATACAAAAAATTGATGCATATTTCTTTGTACATTTAGAATCTTACATTCACTAAGCATTTGCATATTTCTTTGTACATTTAGAATCTTACATTCACTAAGCATTTGAAAAATATTAAAATTTAATATTATTCGGGTGTTATTAAAATATATTGTATATGATATATTTATCCCACTTGTAAAAAATGCTGTGACCATCCAGCCTCACCGAAACATATTCTGGATTGCGTTGGACTTTCCCGGGAAGATTTATCCTCAGTTCCCCTGTTAGTCATTGACTTTCTAACAGTTAACAATTTAATAGAGTTGATCTGACAAATGTCAGATCTTTGAAGAGGATACGCCAATAACAACACTTATGATATACATATACTTGTTCATTTAATTGCGAATAATAACTATAGAAAAATAAAGTTATCCCCCAAAATTATTGTTATACTCTAAAAAATCATTTTAGTTACTATGTTATGTTATGAAATGCACAATTCATGCAATGAAATAAACATTTTCGTTCTTCCACATTTTTCCCAATTTAATGCATATGGATTAAGTAATGTAATTTTTTTCTGATTATATCCGTTATTTAGGAATAATAAATGTTTCCCCAAATAAATCTCCATAAGCTAAGCAAACGAGAACTAAATATATAAAACTTGTTTACTTAACAAAAGGAAAAGAACAATGAAGATGGTGCATGTTTGATAATATTCATAAAACTACTGTGTAGCATTCTGGGGGAGAGTGTGGAAAAATTGTCTTTCCTAGAAATTTAATGATATATGTGGTTGGTAGGATGCTTTATGTTTCCACAATGCTGCAAAACTTTCCTACAGCATCTACAGTTAGGATGTGTATCAAATTAATGATATCTAATGTTTGATTAAATAATATCTAATGTTTGAGAAGATTACACAATTTAGTAAATAAACTTTACTTCCAACATATATGTAGGAGGCTATTGTAAATAGCTTGGAAGCAAAGTTGCTGTTTGAAGTAAAGTTGTTGCTCGATCAAAGTTGCTGTTGGAAGCAAACTTGCTGCTCGATCAAAGTTACCGTTGGTCGAAAGTTGCTGTAAATTGCTGTTTGATCACCTATCCAAGATGCACTGTCGAATTCAAATCAGCTGAGATAGCTAAGCATTCAAAGGATGACATCTCAGATTAAAGCTACAAATATGTGATATTTTCACGGTGAGAATGAGAGATGGTTGGTTATGTGTGTGGGGGGATTGTCAGTGATAATGAGAGATAACCATTAAGTCTATTCCCAACTATGGCAATTTCAAAAGTATAAAAATAATGTCCTGATAAATTATAGGATGCCCTTAGTTAAACATTCGTAATTATCCAGTAACTTCAAATAAACATTCAGATGGAACGAGCAATCCAGCATTACCATTATTTTTCAATAATGTTGGCACATATATAGTGGTAAGGGAGTAAAAATCCAATTAAAAATCAGCTATTAATCAAATTGTATGACAAATCTGGATGATGGGAAACATTGTACAAACTATGTGTGTAAGTGTTTATATTACTTCAAGTATTTTGCATCATTCTAACCACCAATAAAACGAGCGGCCCTGAGTGGAATACATCTGTCAGGCTTTTGAATATAGGCCACATTCTTAGAATTATTGCCAAGACATTCAAAGTTCCTCGGATTATGCCATCCTCATTGTCATCAGCCGATAGTTCTGCTGTGCAAAAAACCAGCTACATGTTATTTTATACATGTAAATCATTCTTTATTGTGACGCAATGTCAACGCCATCTATAAGCTTCTTGTAACATAAGTTAAAAGATATGTATTATAAAGCTCCTGGTGAAATTCTTAACAAGAGTACGTTTTTAGTAGAATTTTGACTGTCTATTAATTGCGAACACGAGTATATTTGGTAATGTTACAAAGTTGTATCTTTTTATAAACTTTGTAATGGTTGTAATTATGGTTTACTTTGCGAGATTCTTGGCGAGATAATTAGCGACTTGGTGAGATTTTGCGAGAAATAGATAGCCTGCAACCTTCCAGAACCTTGGAGAAAAACCTAGACTTTCACGCCAAGTGAGCTATAAATACCACCATTCCACGGACCGAGTCGGTTTCTAAGTTTTTCTAGCGGCAGTGAAAAGTTAGTGAAGTCGATCAGTCTTGAATGCCAGTTTAGAGCATAGAAGCTGTTGTTTGTCTGAGATATTAGAGCTTTCTGTAATTGGAAGCTGTTTCCTGTAATATTCGCTGTATTAGATCTGTGGAATTGTAACTTCTATTGCTGGAATTTTCTGTATTTAGTTCAATTTGCTACGAATAAGTCTTGTGATTTTTAAAGAGTTTATTTCATCGACTCTCAATCAACACAAACCCAGAAACTCGGTACAGTAATATAAAATCATTTGACATATTTGCTTTCTCCTTCAACTCAAAAGTCAAATTTATGAATATATAATATTTAATAACTAGAAAATCGAAAGAAGTTTATAATGTGCTACTATAATTTATAAGCTATTTTACTATTTTTAATTGTTTATAATTTAGGAAATATGAGAATCATTTGTACCCATTTTAACAGCACAACAAAAATGCTTTTTTTTATTAATACCCGTATTTTAATATTCATAAAAGAAATTCAAATATGTAAAACCCATAAAAGAAAACTGAAACCATAAGAAAACTCTATGATTATTTTTATCAAATGTTACATAGCTTTAACTTATTAATAATCTTATTTATAACTTTTGTTAATTTTTAAAAATTTTCTTTTCATTTAGTCATATAGCTTAGAATAATGAAAATTGTGTTTTGAGTTGACATGAGGAAATTGATTCTTTTTCGTATCAAAATGTTATTCATATTTAAAATTAAAATAACTGAAACTTGAAAAAATTTAAATGTTATTTTGAATTAGATAGTGATCTGTGTTCATATAGTTAAAAATAACACTTACAAATAACACAGTTTCGTTTAAAGCCATTTGCCCTTAAATTTTCTCAAAATTTATCTGGTAATCTTCGTAAGACTTAAGAAATGTTAATTCAGCGAATTCTTTAAATCTTTCCAGATTCTTTGCGAAACTCAGCTGGTGGCATTTATGCAGACGTAAGCTTAAGTTGACCAAATTACATTGACTCTTCACCCATCTAGAGAGTGCTAGACGTGCACAAGTGTGAATGAAAGATATTTCATTCTCCTCTCCTAATCCTAATGTTTCATACAAGTATTTCATTCTTAATATTATTCTTGAATATTTGAATATTGGGTTTAAATTCATTCGTCATTTCCCAATAGTAAATTAATAATTTTAAACAGTTTAAAAGAACCAAAATATGAAAATCAACAGTGTTCTTCAAAAGTATTTAATTCTAAATTTTTTATAATACGTTAATATTAATTAACACAACTTATCAGAATGTAAATTATATTTTGATTACAAGAAGTTAAAAAAAATCGATAAAATAAAGATTATTTTTTTAATTAATTAAAAATTAATTTTTTATGGTAAAACAAAGTCACAAATATGGTTTGTAGATCGATATTAGGTAACTACTTTTTGAGAAAATCGCACATGCTTTTAATTGCATTTGAAGAAAGCATGCTGACTTACAATGACTTCAATACAGTTTCACACATGTAATTTTAAATACTCATATGTTCTTGTATATATGGCAATTTTTTATGATCAAATAAAAAATGGATATTCACGCTGACAGATCGTTGACGATAGAAAGAATATTTGTCATAAAAACATGAAATTTTGTATCATGACAATTTTATCTTGTACTTAAAAAATACCTTTTAGATACGCCTTATGTGATATAACAAGACAAGGAAAAAACTTATAGTAACAGTGCAAGTAGAAAACGAATATTAACGTTTTTCTTTAAAAATTAATCTGTAAGTTATAAGTATGAAAATCATGGAAAATTAAGTAATCGTCCTGAAGACGAATGACTCTTTTGTTGGCATTGTCTTTACTTTACCGCAAAGTGTACTTCATGAGTTTATAACGAATTATAATAAACATCAGGATTTTACAAATTATAAGAAGTTTCACACTTTCAGTTAATTTATTATTCATTTCTCACAAGAAACATTATCACAATTCTCTGTCGAACTATAAGTGCTTAGGTATATCCGTGAGAGATATCTTAAATGGAAATAAATAGAAGCAATTTGTTGCTGGGAGCTCAAATTATCATGAAGTCTTCCCGATATTTAAATTGATGTTTCATATTAGATGATAATAAACAAAACTTTTTTTGCATTCTTGCTTTATTCATATGTGAACTACGTTCCTTACAATTATGATTTGTAATATATATTTTTCTTTCTACTTTTCATATGAAATTTTGAACAATTTTTAGTCAGAGTTTATGGTGGTGGTGGTGGGACTAATCCCCATCTGGTCTAGTTCCACTAGACCAGATCCATGAAATCATAGATTGCCAAAAAGTCCAAAAGCAGATGTGGACTTTTCACAGCCGCTTCAAGAGAAAACCCCAAGCACTTCAAAATGGTATTGCGGGCAAAACGGAGCATTGTCGCACTTGGAGCATGATGGGTACTTTTTTCACCGTCCTCAAAGATCATAAACTTCAAGTGGCCAGTAGAAAGTCGAGACAATGTCGTCTGATGTACTCTGGAGCCCTTAAATGTTGTGGCGGTTGCAGGATGTCTTTGGAAGTACCAAGGGTGAGCAGGAGGGTCAGCCCAGGTTTTAGAAGTAAGTTGTTTAGCAATGGAAGAGATCTCTGATGGTGTTCAGAGTTTATATTTCCATGTGATTGAAACATATATATATATTTTAATTGAATTATAATGTTTCATACAATACCGGCGATTAAAAATCCAAACAGTATTCCCTTAATCAGGTTTAATTAGTTTTCTTTTTTCATTTAAAAAAACGGATTTCAAAGTGACACATATGGTTTGATAAATTTAAAAATTCTCTTAAGTTACAGAATATTTATTCTAAATAAGTACTACGAAAATTTAAATTTCAAAGTAAATTAACATTTTTTTACTATTTACTCTGGAGTTTTAACTTATGGGTATGAACTTCTCATATTAAAATAATTTTGTGCATACTAAAATTTTAAACGTATGTTTATAGATGAATTCAATATGTAATTTTTGCTTGTAACTCAAACATAATTTTATTTTTAATTTTCTTTGCTATATAAATACGCAAACATGATATGAAATGTTAAAATAAATGTAAAATAATGAGATTAATCCATACTAAACTTTAGATGCTTTGTTAATATTATAAGAAATTTTAATGCTACATTCATAAGAAATAATATCTGTTTGTCATATAAAATCAAGTGTAAAAATAGCAAAATAGATTTAAGTTATAAAGTAGAAAGTAATATTATATTGAAGATGGATATTAATATGATACTAAATTCAAAATTAGGATTAAAACTAAATTACAGTAGAATTATGATGGAGATAAAAATGTATTACGAAAAAATATTTTCTTCGCCTTATCTATAAACATTCAATACTATTATTTTATACTAATACTTTATCTATAGACCAGACTATAGAGCAGTTGTGGCATTAAATAAATTTTCTACTGTTATGAAATTCTAATTGAAAATAAGGATACAATTTAATAAATAGGATTTACTATTTATCAAATTTATCTTTATTTTTAATGAATAGCTAAACATCTAATTATAATGTTTGACTTAACTAATTGACTGAATTAATCTTATTAAGTTTACTGATTTTAGCATGCAAATGTAATATTATTTTAACTTATCTTTGAAGTGCATTGACGCTATAGCCATGTTTTAACTAAAATAAGTTTAATAAATATTAAATCTAGTATTTGAATGCAATCTAGTTAGTGATAAGTGTGCATGTGAATTTCGATGATGGGGATCACATATCAGAGTATTTTAATTTATCAGTTCGAAAATGATCTCATATTTAAATATTCCAATAAGAATTAGTTTCTAATATCATTCACAATCATTTGAAATGCATAAAGAAATAACTTCAGAAATAAATAGGAAGAAAAAGTTTAATCATCTGTATTCAAATGGACTGTTATTTCCCTTGAAAATGGATCCGATCTATCATCTTTAATCATTGTGAATGTCACGAAATTTACTGCTGACTCTACTGAATTATAACTTTATTATAATGAATGAAAAGTTCAACATTTATGACTACTTTTATCTTGAATTATTAATGAAATGTCTTAGTTTAAATTATTGTAATTTTCGGTAATAAATTATACTCAATGATTGCCATCGACACTCGCATAACTGTGTGCCTAGCTGTGTGACTGTGTTAAAATTTAAAATTGAAATAAATTAATGTATTTAATAAAACAGTTTGATTTATATTGCAAGGGGCTTGAACGCAGCTTTTGTAGTAGGAATAAATTATGAATGACTTTTATTTCTGGAGTGATTAACAATATCAGATGAATTTGTTGACAGCCGTAAATATTGAGTTGAATTATGATTTATTCCTAAAGTATAAAATTATAAAAACAACTTTCATATGCACATTTTAGTATATATGTTTTGAATCTTGCCTATAACTTATATAAAATTTTATTGTAAATTGTCTATCTTCCAAATACCCAAAAATGTTATTAATTGTTGAAATAAATGTGAAATAATGTGAATAATCCAATTTTTGAAATACTTTCTTAATATTTTAAATTTAAAAAAATATTGGCAAAAGAGAATATTTGATTTGCCTATTCAATCAGTTGCAGAAATTGCAAAATATAGACAGCATTATTATTATAAAGGCAGAAAATAATGTGAAAAAAATTAAAAGAAGTAAAACTAAACAACAACGCAATAACGATTTAGTGAAAAATATATCATAAAAATATTTCTTCGCATTATCTAGGCAGACAATTTCTAAAAATAGCGCAATCGCACACCAAAATAAAAAATAAAAAAGTCCATTGACAGGTAATCCTAATGTTCAACATACACCATTCAAAAAATGTCTTTGAATTCTTTTTTTTCTGATGAATCTTTTAAGGCAGTTAAAAAAAAAAACTTGAAGGTGTTGATCGGGAGCAAAGGTGTAAGACTTCAACATCAGCGAATCTATTTAAGAAGCGCAAAAGCTCTTATTCATAAGACTTTACACTGTCGCTTAATGAAAATGAAACCTTGACCTTACCTGTTTACCAGCTTAAATGTCAAACGAAATGATAAATTACAAATATTCGTGAGAAAATCTAAAATAAGTAGAATTTGGCATAATATACAGTAGGAAGTTCTATACAGTTAATTGTGATATATTGCTTACAGATTATTTTAACAAAATAAGGTATAATTCATAAATGATACATTTTAGGTGGATCATTTTTTATTGATCTGAATACATTGAATAAAAATTTCTTCCATTATTATTCAATGATATTATATAAGTGATAATAGATAAGCTTTCATCTTGAAAATAATTCATATCAACATTTTCATCAAAAACAAAGAATTCAAAATTTATTTTGAACATAGAAATGAAGAACCATTTTTTGTTGTTACAGTGGTTGAAGAAAAAAGCCGTTCTCCAGTCATGAGCATAAGCTACATCTCTAACAGGTGTCTGTCCCCACCCCTAAAAAAGTTTTATTTAAAATTTAAAAAATACTGACCAGATTGTCTATAATATTTCAAGTATGTATTGGTTGAAATTGATCTTAACTATCGCAATGTAATTTTATACAAAAACAATAAAAGCCAATCACGCTGGAACTTGTGTATGTTACATTAAAATGCGTAACAATAATTAATAATATTGCTCCATTAAAATATTAAAAAAATTGAGAAACACAGATCAAAATTATTTCCTTAGGTTATTTAGAAATATGCATCAATAATAAATTTAACTTTTTCACGTGACGAAAATTTTGAAAAGTTATCTTTGGCAATAAGAAACAAGGAAATATGAAACTTAAGATTACTGTAAATAGTATATATCTTTATATTTTAAATTTTCCTTAAATTTTACTAAATATTAACATAAATATAGGTTTGGTTTCGTGTCATGTCGTGTTCATTTGATGTCAAGTGAAATCATTCCCAGTGCCGAAATCATGGCCTTGTCAATGTGTACAATTTTATCGTTGTAGAGATTTCCCTGAAAAGAAAATTCATCAATAGCCTGTAAACTTCTTATGATGGCCGGGCAGTTAAGGTTCCGGTGTGAGCTCCTCCTCGGGGCAGTTCCTACATGATTTGCAAGGTCGGGTGCCGTCTGTATTTATAGTCATTCCACAGAAGTGTTGGGTTACAAATCTGGAAATAATCTTGGTAATAATCTTGTCTACATTGATAATACATAATTGAGGTTCCATTTTGATGAATTGTTTACTTCAGTTTGTATCTAGTGATTGCATTAATGTCTATTGAAATTATGGTGCTGGGAGTTTCGGAGTTTAGGTCTCTCGCCTCCTTTGCAGGTCTATCTGCTTC
This sequence comes from Latrodectus hesperus, assembly GCA_037975125.1. NCBI lineage: Eukaryota > Metazoa > Arthropoda > Arachnida > Araneae > Theridiidae > Latrodectus > Latrodectus hesperus. The sequence goes on along the minus strand of JAJQOW010001418.1, from coordinate 15,197 downwards.
CTCATTCTGCTCAATCCTAACATGTGCATAATAGTTTGTATCTAGTGATTGCATTAATGTCTATTAAAGTTATGATGCTGGGAGTTTCAGAGTTAAGGTCTCTCACCTCCATTGCAGGTCTATCTGCTTCCTCATTCTGCTCAATCCCAACATGTGCAGGTATCCACTGCACATTTTTCCTGGTGGAAAACTCCCACTAAATAATAATGGACATCTTGTGGAGCATGAAGAATCCATTCCCTATTGTCTCCATAGTAGTCTCAGAGTCGCAGAAAATGAAGAGCCTACAAGAATTATCAGTATTATCGAGAGAAATATACATTCATAGGGCCTCTAGGATATCCTTTAGCTCGCAAGTAAAATTAGAAGCGATTTCCTGCTTCAATACCTTTTCTTATCATTAGTCAAAGTGAGAGATATGCTTACTCCACCGTTTAGAATCGTTTCATGTGAAGGTATAAATATAGATTGATAATATAGCTTAATTTTTCAAGTAGTTGAGAGATAAATCTTGATTCGATTCCAGACATTGTGGAACAACAAGATTTGAATATTGCTTTTTCTGCCTTTTGCCTGTTGCTCTACTATGGTGGGAGTTTTTCTGGTTTCCTCCAATAGGATACGCGAATTCCGATTTAATGGCATATTCTCTACAAAAATTAATTTCTCGGGTCAAATTATGCAGTGGATACCACATTGTCTTACGACAGCTAAAGGACATGATGATGTCGATTAAAACATTCTAAGTGGTTGATTTTCATTACTAATCATCTTATGCATACATTTAAATATTTTTGGAAACTGCAACAGTTTTGTAAAAAAAAATATTAATTCCATAAATCACTGCTTAGTGTGAATAGCTGTAAAAACTACACGTGTTGACATACATAAAAACTAAATTTGATGGAGGAAAATGTCTTGTGTTATAATCACTGTAATTTTGATGACAACTGTTGGTATGCCACTCAAAGGTCAGTTCTTGCTCTTTCAGCTAATTTAAGGATGATTGCTTTAAGCGTTAACATTGAAGATGAGAGTTAAATTTTCTAATTGTTAAACAACGGTGAAAACAAGGTGCTGACCATTCAACAATCAACTCGGTAGTAATTAGAGCTGGGCTGATATTTTACAAATCCAAAATTCAGCTTTTATTAAAGAAGGCAATTAATTAAAGGAATATTATTAGGAAAAAACCATTAAGCAAGTTACTTTGTTTTAAATATTGTCATGTTAATTTATTATATTTTTATTCATTATATTTAGATAATTGTACTTTGTAAATATTCATGCTGAATGCATTAGTAGTTAATAAAAAATTAGTATTTCTGTAAAGCTTATGATTCCTTACTATATATTTTCCTATTTGATATATATGTTATATCGATACTTTTAAAAATAAAAATTTTGGCTTTAGACCTTAATAATTGCATGAAAAAATTAAGTTTGGGAGAAAGATCTAAAAATATTCATAAAAGAAATATTTATTTTTTATTTTATTGCTTGACATTGTATGCATGTCACAGAAAATTTAGCATCTAATACTTTGCAAGATATTTGAATATGCATCGTGTACTGATTTCAAAGATGACTTTTCAGTGCCACTGAGGAGCAGTGATCTGCTGTAAAAATAAAAGAAGAAATCCAGAAAATTCTTAAGTTTTCAAGCTGGTAAGTGTGTATACAGAAAGTAGAAGCTTAATATCCATCTCCTAATGTATAACTAATCAAAATAATTGTTACATAGAATTGTGATTTAATATGTTGTTGTTTCTCCTCCCCCTGATGTATGACAGTCTACACCAGATCCAAAAAGTTCCGACGTGCTGAATCCCCGTACATCAGATCTTACTTATTCTCCACTTGCCACCAAGAGGTGCCAAGACAATTAAGAGGGGAGCAAGATTGTCAGAGAGGAAACAAGAATAAAGAGAAAAATAGTCTTCCTATTCAAGAACTTTAAACATTTTAGATGGCCACATCTAAATGGCATGGCTGATTGAAGAGTGAAGGGGTTACTATATTACAGGGACAAACCAGAACTGTTGGTGAAATTTGATCAAGTTGTTTTCGTTGCCTCTCCAAAAAGAAGCAGCTGCAAACTGTCCTTAGACAGATGGTGATTTAATATTATAGGTGATTTTAAGCAAGTATTATTATATATTTTAATACTTTTCTGGTAATAAGGTAGATTCTATTTTTATAGATATTATTTCTAATCCTTTTATGGTACGTAAATTCAATGTGTAATTTAATTTTATTAACTCCTGAATCAGTTTCTCTTCTTCCCTTTTTTCCATGTCTTTCTCATATATATATAAATGTTTATATATTTTGTGTGTATGAATGCATGTTAAATTTATTTTAAGCTCATAATTATGTATATCTACAGCCAGATCAAACGAGTAAATTTAATATAAAATAAAACAAAATCTAATAGAATTTTGATGCTCACTGTATTTTAACAAACAGTGATATATTTTATACTTTACATATTTCAATAGAAATTAATTTTACGTCATTCTTAAAATTTTTCACAACTTTGAAATTAGAATTTGCATCGGTCTTTTAAATTATTTCATAAGTGAATTATATAATCAAAAAACAATTTTCTATTGCTGATATCATTTCTTATAAATATTTATGAACTATCATTTTTGAAATGCCTTTCCATAAAAAGTTTAAAATATATTATTTGCATTATATCAATGCAAAAATATTGATATGTTTATTGTCTGAAATACAATAAAAATGTAAAAAAAGAGTATTCCCTCTTAAAGAAAAAATTTTTTCACCCCTGTATTCAATGTAATAACTAAAAGAAAAAACATAACCTTAATATTGTAATCTTCTTCTAAATGTAATCTTAAAATACAATAACTTTATTTATGATACAAGATTAAGAAAGATTGTCCAACACACCAAACAATAAAAATCAGTGCGTTTTAGTTTATTTTTACTTTGAATGAAAAGAAATGCATTTCTATAAAGAAAACTTGAAATTGAATTACAGTTCAATATACCCTTACATTTTTTAATGTTAAAAAATTATTTTATTAATATATGCATGTCAATTTAATATTATATGTATGTTCTTTTAATAATGTATATACTTATCATAAATATTTATTAAGTTCCTATTTTATCGGATCTCAAAATAATTTTTGAATTACATGTGATTTTTTCCCTTAACAATAACATCTAAATCTACATTGGTATGGAAATAAATTAATGAAATATTTGTGCAAGAAGTTGATTATAACTATTCTCTCTGAACATATATTATTTTTGATCTTTATTGTATAACTGCTTTTCATGCATAAAACTCACTAAATATATGAAATATTTATTTTTATAACGGTAAAGACTATATTATGAATGCAAACAGCGAAATGGTAATGCAGATTTAAATAATTTGATTAAAAAAACAATTTTCTTTATTTTAATGGGTAATTACTTCTATCATAACGAGATTCCCTCCCTAAAATAATATAAATACGACTCTCAAATAAAGAGACAGGTACAATGTCATCAATTAGGAAACTCTAATGTTGGCAAAGATAAATAAAAGTTGGAAAGGAGGATAAATATCTCAAGCTTTACTATGACAGTCTCCAAAGCAAAGAGCTTAGCTGGAAATGTGCTTTTAGAGTTGTCTATTGGCTTAATTTGTCAGTGATAAGATTTATTTTCTTTATGGATAGGGAACAAATTCATTGTCATTTACAGCATCTAATTGTGTTAAGCGCCGCTTACAATAACTACATGTGATGTTTTAATGAGTAAAAACTTGTATGAATATTATAAGATTTGAATCAAATGTGTGAGAAAAATAAATATTTCACTGATCATATTTTATCTTAAGGTGATAAAACTTGAATTTTTTTCAATCAGAAATTTTATAATCATATTGCATAGATAAACTTGAATTCGCTGAATATGCTTTTATGCATTGAATAAGAAGAAAAATGTCTTCCCAGCAATTATCCTAACGTTAGAAAGACGAATGATTGTGCATTGAAGATGGCAATTATAGTTCCATGATAGTGCCTCTCACACTGATCTAAATCCTACAAGAATTATACGAAACCCATGGGTACTCAAAAGTCCACCCAAAAAGTCTAAGGTCCATGAAATAAGAAGCACTCAAAAGTCCACCCAAAATGTTCATCCATTTCCACTTTTAAGTGGAAGTGGATGGAGATTAATAACGCCCGAAAGGACAGATGTGTTATGAGGTCAAACTTGCAAAACCATATAACCCCTTCACGAGTGATAAGTCAAAAAATGGACTTATTTGTAATCACGCATAGTATCATATGCGCTCATGCCTGGTGTAGCACAGACTATCACCAAGGCTATCGTTAATTCGTTTTTCTTCATCATTGATTGCGTGTATATATATATATATATATATATATATATATATATATATATATATATATATAATTACAGGGTGACAACTTTGTCTGGTTGACAAAAAATATTGTAAACATGGAATTAATTTTCAAAAAACTAATTTTACTTTAGTCATTTGTTACTTAGATACAATATATTTAAGTATTTTCAAAATGGCACCTTTGGGCGTCGCGTAAAATTTTCTGCAATGAGCCACAGTTCATCAGGCGTTAATTCAGCCCATTCTTTCTTAAGAATACCCTTCAAGCATTCCCAAGCTTCGATGTGTTTGGAGCATATTCTTGATTGCAGAATAGACCAAACACTATAGTCCATTGGGCTTAAGTCATGTGAATATAAGGGCCATATTCCCACAATCTGAATTTACTTTTATTCAGCTTCAGGAATTATTTGCGGGTGTTTGTTTGGCATATTATTTCAAATAAAGAAATAAACACTAACTATTTGTTCTACTAACATTAAGATCTCCTAAGCAAATGAATTTTTTATAAAAAATGGGGACATGAATTAAACCAATCAGAAGCAGTGCAATTATGTCAACAGTATAAAGTTGTCACCCTGTATATAACTATTATTTAAATTTGAAAAAAAAATTAAAATATACTACTTTATGTATTAAAAAATATGAAATATAATATAAATAATATTAAATATTATGAAGTAAACATTATTCTCTAAAAATATCGTTATGCAAAATTTTTTTAAAATCACCCAATTGAAAATCAGCAACATTTTAAAAATAAATTTAAAGTTTTAATTAAATTATAATTTTAGTATATACAAGATCATAATTTTGTAACTTCTACGCCTATAATATTTAGGTCTTAGGTATTAATGAACAGGATACTGATAGTTTATAATTTACTATGATTACATTTATAAGAGAGCATTTTCAAATCAAATACTTAAAAAGTTTAAATTTTAATTGATGCCAGTTTCTCTTAGAATTTCCCTCATTAGCAAGTTGTTTTAAAATTAAAGAAGCAGGCAGGAAATGTGAAAGTTAGAAGTATCCACGTCGTTCTCGACGATTCTGCCAACCAATTAATAACACGTGTAAGCGTTAATTGGGTTCAAAACAAGCGAAACTTGCACTAGAGGGCAGCACCTATGAGGAAAGCTCGAGTACCTCTTTTAAAGGAATTTTCGTTGCCAGTCTGATAAATGAAACTTAAGAAAACTCAATCTTACTAGTTTCGGAAACAGCGTGTCATAATAAATTAGGAAAGCAATGACTATGCGTAAAACTGCGTTATTTGACATAAAATAACGAATATGAATGGAGTTTTGGCAAAAGTGTTTAAGATTAACAAAATTTAGAATAAATATGACAATATGCAATACAAATTGGAATAATTATTAACCAGTTTTATTTATTTCAGAAATAAGTTATTTAGAAATATTCATTACTTTTTAATTTAGAATATATAAAATATTTCTACATTAATTTTAATCCTATGTATTTCTATCATTTTACTCTGCCAAAATAATGGATTGCACTTTAGCAATGCATTATAGCAATAATTTTAATGTCAACAATAATTTTAATGTCATATTATTATAACAATAATTATTATAACAATAATTTTAATGTCAACCGCAAGCAATATATAATTATCTCATTAATTAAATAAACTAATTTTGGTTTCAATTCTTACATTTGAACTGGTTTACATTTTCGATGAATGTTTATATTTTTTTAAGGAACATCAATTTTTTCCTCAAAATTTCTTAATAGTATAAAATTATTATTTCTGTTTTTGACAAATGTTGTTAGGCATTTTAGTTAAATTCGAATAAAATAGTTTAAATAAACTATTTTAATATTTCCACAAAAAGAGTTTCTTACTAATATAGTTGCATTTATGATTTATGCTAAATACTTTAACTTATTAATCAAAGATATAAAACATAAATATTTATTAATTCTATCATTTTTAAATTTATTCCATCCATAAAGTAAAAAGAAATAATCATTTTCAAAGAATTGACTACAGAAGAATATTTATGTAATACAAAAGAAAATCAAATGTGCTCCACTTTTCATTATCATTTATTTTATAGAGTAACTTAGCTTAGGGAATCTTAGTTTGTATCATTTAATTTCATATCTGTCAAAATAAGTTTTTAAAGTAAATTTAAAAATAGTTAAAATTGTAGAATGAAGAAAACTTATAACAAAAGTACGCTGATCCATTTATCTTAATACCGCAAAAATTGTCTGATAGTTAAGATAAAATACTCTTTAAAAGACTTCATAAAAGTGAAATACATAAATGGTAACAGTTAAGATAATTTTTTATTATCAAACTGTAATTTTTACATAAAATTTATCAAATAAATACCAGACTTTTAATTTCTGAAAATTGAACTGATTTATACATTATATAAAAACTTTGTTAACTTTTGAAAAAATACGATTTTTGCTGTACAAATTATTTTTCAGTTGAATTCATGCATGGTATTAGTATTTCCATTTTATAAATAATTAATCTTATTTTTAAGTTGAATTTTAATGGAAGAGTTCCTTCAAACAATGAATAGTTTATAGCAGAATAGCTTATTTGTATTTTTCGGGTAATTATTGCAAGCATCGTAATACAAATTAAGCTATTTTTTTTATTATCTATGGCAAAAGAACACTGGGTGATTTTTATTTGAATGCTTTATCCTAAATTTAATATTATTTGCTTTAAGTAACATTGATATAAGGCAAAATCAAAGTTTTAAATATATTTTTACATGAAATGAATTAATGAAAAAATTTATCTATTTTTTAACTATGTCAGGATTAACGTGCGTCATTTGAATAAAACTAAATAAAGCATATCTTAATATGTCCTTTAGATGAAAAATGGGGTGATCTAAATGATCATCTAATGAAAAAGAACATACTGTGAAATGAGTCTCTTCAATTCAATGCTCTGAAACAATGACAACGCCCACGAATCCAAAAGAGGTTTGCGTGCTGCAAACCGTTAGAGATGATCAAAGAGCAGAAGAAAATCCATGACAAATAAAAGATTTGCATTGAATCCTCAAATGACTAAATAAATTTGCTTCATGACATTTTGGATAGACAGAAAATTGAAGTGAATCATTAAATCATACTTCAAAACTACTTATATTTTATTTATAAATTAGTGTGTTTGCTACTTTTGATTGAATCGAGTCATTCTACATAACCTTTTTTAATCTTTTTAATCCTTTCTATATATTTATTCATGATATTTTTGATTATATAATTTTTTGTGTAATTATACTGTAAAATTATTTTTAGTGTAATTAATAATTTGAGATTAAAATTTTGATAGTTAAGAATGTGTTTTTATTCTTAAGTATAAATATTAATATTCATATTTTATAATTTGATTTTTAACTCTGGTCAATTGTTTTTGAGGTTTAATTTTAACGATTTTATCATTTTACCTGTTACCAATAGACTGTAGTTTTAATTATCGCTGACAGCCAGTTTGAGGTAGTATAAACTTCGTTTTCACTCAACTATTTTTTCGAAAATTGTAAGACATTATTCAGTCAGTTTGAGGTAGTAAAAACTTTATTTTCGTTCAACTATTTTTTCAAAAATTGTAAGAGATTATTCAGTCAGTTTGAGGTAATATAAACTTTATTTTCGCTCAACTATTTTTTCGAAAATTGTAAGAGATTATTCAGTCAGTTTGAGGTAATATAAACTCTATTTTAACTAAACTATTTTTTTGAAAATTGTAAGAGATTATTTTGGTGTCAGATTGTTAATCTTAATCACTATAACTGAATTAAATCAATTTTTTGCATTCCTTAATTCTAAAGAGATGTTTTATGTTATGAGTATAGCATAAAATTCTGCATAATGTTTATAAAAATTTATACCTCGTTCATAAATGTTTATAAATTATATATCAGCAGCATAAAATAGCACTTTTGGTACCCTTTTCATTAGCAGTAAATAAGAATAATCATTATTTTCAATAAGGTTTTAATGTTTCTCTATAATGAACCAAGCTTTTTAAGAGAACAAGTTTTTAAATTTGTTGATCGTAATATATGACTTTATAATTCTTTTCATAAGAGAAAATACGTGAAGATTAAATCACCCCTTTAATTTAATTATTTTTCTTTATTTTAACTAATTTAAAAGATAAATGATATTAATAATACTGGCAAAATATGTATACAAAATTTAGCAAATGAAAAGCTTACAATTGCAAAGAAGTCATACTTGCGATTATTCGAACCATAATTTTAGTACAATTTTCTTACAGAAATACATGACAAATAAAACACACATATTCATTCCATAAAATTATTCATTTTTAATTAAGTAACATCAATAAAACTGTGCTGAAAAATTTAAAATCCTATAAAATCATTCATCTGGAAAATTAAAAAAAGCGATTAATGATATTGTGTTTAAAATTTGCTGAAATATTGATTGAGTCACAATGTTTTTAAGAATACTAAAATGAATAAATAATCACGCAAATTCGTCAATTATTAAATCTTTAATTAAAAATTTTGGAATTTAATGTATAAAAGTGGAATATCTGAAATTTTTGAGTTACCGAATTCTAAAAATTTTCATTTTGAATGTTGTATGTGAATTAAGGAAAAAATAGTATTTTCATTTTTCAATTTCTAATTATAACGTTTTTAAATGAAAGTCTAATTAAATGTTTTAATGGAAATAGTTACTTTTAATATCGTAAATCAAATATATTTCCTATAAAGTGAAATACGCATTTTAAAATGAATAGAAAAAAAATTAACAAATTATATAAAAAGTAAAAAATATAAATTGGAAAGAAATTTAAAAAAATATTTTTTGTTATCTTTAAAATAAATGATTTATTTATATAATCAATTAATTCTTTTAAAACAAGAAATAGAAAAATATTAAATATTATATATTGCTTTTAATATTTTTTATATTCATATGTCTTTTGTTATTAAAATTTAATAAAATTCGAAAAATGGAGTTGAACGATTTAGCAAGTAACCATTCAAATATAAAACAGGAATAAGAAAAATAATAACTTAAATAAATTATATATTTCTGTAACTTACCTAAGTAAGAGTTTTATTATTAAAAATGCAAGGAATATGTTCTGTTTTTAGTGAACTTTTAAATCCTTTTGTAGGAACTCATTACTTTTGACGATTGGAAATATAAAAAAACGTGACATTTATTCTAGATTCTGTAAGCATAACGATATTTAAAAAATAATTAGAAATACCTGACACTAGTTTTTATAGTCATTTACAGTTGAAAGAAAAATCCTAAATCATGCAAGAGACGAAAACAGCGTGAGAAAAGTAAAAAATAAATAAGTTATGATGCACCTCATGTAATCCATCTTAGAAGCTGACAAAGTGATCCATCAAGAACTTCTATTCTCTCCCCACCGGTTCATCAAGACCCCTACGGAACCCAACCAAATTCTCTCAAGAAACAGTTGTTTGCGTTTAAACATGTTTTCGCACTTTCTCAGCAAAACAACAGAATAAATGGGAAACTTTTAGACTCAACAAAATAAACACTGTGTTAATGACTTTTGAACTTCTAATCCATCCACTTAAACAAAGAAATTAATTTTAACTAAGTAAATGATTTCAAGTAAGACTAAAACTAAGAAACTAAGAAAACGATTTTAAATATGACTAAAACTATGAAAACGATTTTAATTATGACTAAAACTAAGAAAACGATTTTAAATATGACTAAAACAAAGGAAACGATTTTAAATATGACTAAAACTAAGAAAAAGATTTTAATTATGACTAAAACTAAGAAAACGATTTTAAATATGACTAAAACCGATAAAATGATTTTAAATATGACTAAAACTAAGAAAATGATTTTAAATATTTTTTGTTAATATCTATATATGGTGTAATATACTCTAATTTTGTTTTATAATTTTCTTTTACTAAAATTGGATTATTCTGATTTAAGCTCATTTATCTATTTTAGTAATGATTAATTTTCTAATCAGATATGACATAACGTGTATTAAAAATACTTTCTAAAAAGTTGCTTTCCTTACTAAAAATGCTATGGATATTTTTTTGAAATTGCATTCCATATTTTTATTAGAAATTTTATTAATGTAAGCGTGATTTTCTACTCGAAGGTAAAGTAAATATATTACATGTCGTTACAGTAGGTAAAAAATATTAGAGTTAGATGTTAATGTGTTTCGTATTATGTTGTAGAATTTTGGTGACTATTTATGAAAAACAAGACTATTAAAAATGGTAGATTTAATACAAAAATCTAAATTCTTTTATTTGCATTGAATTATATTTAGTGCGATTGTTTTACCCCATCTACGTGAATCAGAAAAAAAATCATCAAAAGGAAAATAAGAAATTTTTTTCAAAATATAATTTTTCCAACAGTTTGGTAATAAGCTTAAATATTTAAGGATTATAAATATTTATCATAAAAGTATTTTATCAAAATTTTTCATAAGATTTTTCAGAAGAAAATTTTATCGCAAATTTTTGCATCTAGCATTTTTTTTAAAAAACTTTTATTTAAAAGTAATGTATATTTAAAAGAAATACGTAGATTCTTTGAGTTTAAGTTATTGGTTAAAAACCAAACTGAATAGAAAAACCCTTCAACAACAGCTAGAAATTTTATCAAAAATTCTTTCTTATTCAAATATATTTAGAATACATATTTGTATTATAAAACCTAAAACATTTTTTAAAAAATTGGTACGGCTAAAAGTTATTTTTCACACATATTTTAAACCTAGTAAAAGAGAAAAAAATCTGTTAAACATAAAAAATAGCCTTTAGAATCTTTAAAAGTGTACATTCTTCGTTCTTTCAGGAATGTACGAAAATTTTTAAAATGAATAAACTTTGTACATTTGAATACAGGTTTCTAACATGCAGATTTTAGGATTTTGTTTTCATTTTCCGAAAGTAAAAGGGAATTTACTGAAATATGTAAATGCTTACATAAACAAACTATTGTATCCATTCCATTTTCCCTTCTCATGCCAAGTTAAATCTATTCTTAAAATAAAACTGTATGAAACATCTGGTATAAATACAATTCCGTTTTTGTTATAATTTGATAAATTTTGATACAATTTCATTGATTTTAAATTATCATAGAGTATTGATAAATATAAGATTTTTTTCAAAGTTATTTATCTGTCACGTATTACATTGAGATATATATATATATATATATATATATATATATATATATATATATATATATATATATATATATATATATATATATATATATATATATATATATATATATATATATATATATATATATATATATATATATATATATATATATATATATAATATTTAATCCATTCTTTCCATATTTTATATTTCACTGAAACACAGGGAAAAAGAACTTTATTAACTATTTGGACAAATTAAAGGGATAACGAATTTGATAAAAAATCATGTTAATTGAGGTTAAGAATATTATAGTATTTTAAATATAATACTTTTTCTATTTGAAGGATATGAAATAAATTGTATTTTTTAATGTCCTATTGTGGAAAAGTAATATTTTCAAATTTATCAATTAAATGGAATTTAAATTTAAGAAATAATTTTAATTAAGCTATAAAGTGTATTAAATCTTTGCCAAATCAATTATTTATATGCTATCAAAAATTAGTGAGAGGAATAAGTAATATTTTAAGTGATGTATGCAGTTATTTTTTCTTCTCTTTATCCAACTTTTAAACATATACCTATCTATTTGCGTTTATTTTATAAATATTGATATATTTATGAAATAAATCGTCTCATATTAATAATAATTTCGACATCATTTTAATTCAATTTCAAAAAATCAAATATGCATGAGAATTTACATAATAGTTTTTGATTATGAATTCTTTTCCGTGTAAATTGTTTTCCTTGGTGATTCTAAATCTGTTCATTACATCATTTCTATGATTTATTAAATAATTTACATTGAATTTTTACAATAACTGCATTTTTGCTGAGTATACGTAAATATTATATGGTTCATCGGGAGGTGAAATATAATACAAATTTCGATCAATGAATTATTTTGAAGGAATATATTTTGAAAAAAAATGCTTATAAAAATGTCATCAAAACATATTTCAAAAGTTTTAATCGTCAACAACAATATAATTAAAATAAATTCCATTTTGTAATGAGTAGCCATGTAGAAATTTTATGGAAAATCACGACATCCTTAGCAGTAGCAACAAATGCATTAATTAAATATGTTGAACTAATAGAACAAGACATACTTGACATTTAGTAAGATATGGGTTCATAAAATGATAACAATGATAGCTTTTTTTAAAAAGACTGGCATTGTTCCTATTTAAAATATGCTTACACTTAACAAAAAAATAACAAAAGAAAAATAATTTACAACAGTGACTTTGTATGACGAAACCAGCTTATATTAATTCATTCAACATAAGTTAACGACAGGTATTGTTATCTCATATGAGTTCAAAACACAATTTTCATTGGGTTTCAATCAAATCCCTCTGTATACATAATTTCTAAGTTTCAAAAACATCATATTTAAAAATCACATTCAAACAATTTAAGAAAAAAATATAATAACACCACCTGAAATCATTCTAACTAAGCATTTTACAATTCCTTTTTTAAAATAATTTGTGAATAATAATGCATGTGTGTGTTATGATTTGTATAAAAATATTATATAAATGAATTGCACAGGTGCCATATAATCCATGATTCCAAATTCTGAATTATTTTGGCGCTGAAGAAATGTTGCCAAGATGACGTGCACTATGATGTAAATACTAGGGCTACCAAAATAGAATTTTCTGCATAAATTTTATATGTTACCATTTGTATGACGTAATAAAAACGAGGTTGCCAGATACTTAAGAAAATCCGCCAAAAAATCACCAGTCTCAGAATTTGGCGTCATGGATTATACGGCACACGTGCCAAATGAATTATTGAAATGTAATTTCAATGTTTTTGAAAGTCTTCTTTTTCTTCAATTGAAAGTTTACTTTAGTTTTAAAAAAATTAGAGAAATAATTAATAAAACAATAGAATTTTTATTTACTTGTACATACTTTATTGTATTTCTTAATAACTGTTCGGGAATCTTTTAAGTGCACACAATGTTCAGTTTATGCTGTTATAATATTTTTTTATATTTTGAAGTTACTCCTTGTAAGATGTGTTCTGATTTCTAACAAAAAATAAGCCTTAAAAAATGGAAACTTTGATGTATTGTTCCCTCTTCTGTTCAAATGTACAAAAATTGCTCCCATTTAGAAATCATTCGAAACATTTATTTATTTTTGGCTCTCTTTCAAAAAATGAAAGCCTCTCAGTTATGCAACATCATTTTTCTCAGGGAGAGAAAAACTTCCTTAGAAAGGTAAATGCTAAAACAAATATTTTTCACCGAGAAAGAATATAAAGAAAAACAAAGAAATGAGTCTAAATCTTAACAGATAATTTATCAGATAATTTGTGAGATTTATATCTCTTGTCGAAACTAATTCAAATGTATTAATCAAAAACATACAACTTCGTTCTAGTAATTGGTGTATGAATATATAATTAAAATAAATATTTCTTTGACAATACCTTTAAATATACCTTTATTAAAGTAAATAGTAGCAGTAGATTTATAGTGACATCACAATAAAAATTATTGTTTGAAGAGTTATTTAAAAATAATTAATATTTTTATGTTTTGAATCCAATAGATTGCACTTAACACAAAAATATTATATTTCAATAAATATATAATTGAATTTAAAGTTTTAAGCAAAAGCAATTTTATAAAATATTAAGTGTAATTTATACTTTCAAGAGAATGTAGTAAAAACATCATAAATTTGTATACTTTAAGGTGTTTAAGGAGTAAAATATTTAAGATTCTAACAGCAAATAATAAAATTTTTAGTATTTTTTGTTGAGTGAACGATATCGACAACGAGTGAAAATTTTTTTATATAACACCAATATTATGAGATAAAAATTAAATATAACATTTAATGATTTGTATTCTGGAAATTTTTATTATCATTTGTGATTTTGCATTTATTTTGTAATTATTTAGGAAGAGAAGCAAATTGCATATTAATGTTATAAAATGTCATAGAATATCGTTTCATGTTCAAAACCCACACTCAAATATTACTAACATTTTTACCAAACTCAAACATCTCAAAACAAAAACCCCAATGAGGAAGTACATAAAATAATGTCAACCTACTTTCTATATATTAAATTGCAAAATTCTGAATAATATGCTAAATATATAACTTCGCATAACCTTCTTCAAACGAAACAGAGACTGTCTGTTAAGGAAGTTTGCACATGAAAAATATTACACATGATTAGATATGTGACACCTGTTGAATACGCGAAAAGAAAAGAAAATTATGTTAATGTGTTGTTGATACTTATGACACTTGGACAAGCCAAGCTCGCTATGTCGTTGGCTATGTGAGTTTAAAGTCAGTATGATGCGTCTTTCGTTTAACCAGAGTACCACGAAGGTGAAAGTACAACTTAGCTCTAAACTCCTCCGATAGATGGCACAACCGGATGATTCACTCCCTCAATTTTGACATTGATCTGAAGGGGGGTTATTTTCCCCAGACCATTATACCCATGGTAGCTTATCAACGACCAACCACAGGACTTTCGATGCCACAGATTTAACAAGCATGTATATTGCATGCACTCGGTGGGCCTTTGGCGGCATTGGGAAGTAAACCCCACCCTTCAGGATGGAA